>JAVQKC010052347.1:0-16764 GCA_036025475.1 Philypnodon macrostomus | reverse complement strand
TTTATGTTCAGCAGGATTATTGGCTCAATAAAAGTGCATCAAAACATTAATTAGTGAATTATTTAATTGTCATTAATCGAAGATGTACCAAACTCAATCCAGTTCTGCATCTTCATGATTTGTATCTGTGTGCAACAGTTGAAAAAGATCCAGCAAAGACTTTTTGAGTTATTGCGTTCACAGTTTTGGTCTGTTATTAATTCATTACTTAATTAATGTTCATAGAAGTACCCAAATCGATACAGTTCGACGTCTTTATGGTATGCACCTGTGTGCAAATGTTGAAACTGACTGGCAATTAGTTTTTGAGTTATCGCGTTCACAGCTTGGATCTGCGGACGCGCACCGACATGATTCCATAATATCGTCGTTTCGCCGATATAATTAATGCTTAAAATAAATGATGAACTTTGGTTTGAGCTTTTAAAACCAAAAAGTGAGTGTTGGGACTGGATTCAGAACATCTCCACAGGTGTAAGGTAAGAAGAGTGTTGACCTAACATGCCTAGAACCTACCGTGTTAGAAAATAAAAAAATATATATGTTATCAGTGTGTGTTTACCACTATAACACAAGAGCTACACTCTCTGGTTATATTCAGCACCACATTAACTCACTTTCACATTGAATGAGGAGAATTAAAGTACTTTTCTCTGTCCCTCTTTAGACAACTGTCAGAGGAGAACGCCAACCTGCATGTCAATGTGGAGAAGGAGAGTAAAGAGAAGAAACGTCTCAGTCGCACCAATGAGGAGCTGCTGTGGCGTCTGCAGACGGGAGAGATCAGCCCCCACATGTCACCCACCTCCTCCCCACTGCACCGGGCATCCCCTGGACCTGGGTCACCGGCTCGACCGCACTCATACCACCAGTGACCAGTGTGCCACACTGGTACCGCCAGTGACCAGTAGGCCCACTCATTAGCTTGGCCAGCCGCGACTAACTTTTTTCCTATTCTATACAAAGATGTTAGTCTGGTCTCTCGTTGATAGCTTTAAAATTCAAGTCACACTAAAAAGCCACACATGGCCATACATAGACGAGTCACATTGTAAGTGGCTCGTGATTGGTCCATTGGCAAAATTGCTGGTTATGAGCAAGGGACCAGTCTCCACTTTTGAAAAATGTAGGTGGTATACCAGGCTATCCACTCATACTACCAGTGACCAGTGGGCCACACTAGTACCATCAGTGACGGGTGGGCCACACAAGTACCATCAGAGTGGGCCCACTCATATCACCAGTGACCAGTGTGCCACACTTGTAACACCAGTGACCAGTGGTCCAACTTATATCATATGTATGTGTGTATAAAAGGAGCTCTTTACTACAGAAGCTAAAGACAGTGCCTCATGTCTCCATCTACATGTAACACTCAGGACCATGGGAGCAGGAGACATACAAAAGAAGCGCCTTTGGTTGTCCGTTCTGTCCACCAGCATCTGTCAAAGCAAGGCCTAAACTACCTACACAGATAGACTGGACATGAGAATCCTCTCTGGGACACAAGTGTTTCACAGACTACATGTAAGAAGACTGCTACTGTCATTTTTTCAACATTAATTTTATGATCTCATCTCAGTGATCTGCTGACCTTTGTTAGAAAACTGTAGAATTCCTCCGTCTTCCAGCTAATGCCTCAGCCTACAGTTCTGTACAGAGGAACTTGAGCAGAGCTGTTTATAGAGTACATTAAAACTTAGAAAGGCATTATTCCAATGATAAGTATTATGAGTGCAAACATACAGTGGTTACTTACTACCACTTTGGAACAAAAAAAACATTTATAAAAAATATCTTCTTATAACTAGGTATTCTTTACCACTACATGCTAACGTGTGAATTGTAAATAGTGATTTAAAACACCTGACAGCTCGCTTTTACCTCACTGCAGTGAAGAAGTCATCTCAGGTCTACAGGACACTTCAACAGGAATTTATTGTTTTTATCTATTTATTGAAATCACCACTCAGTCTAGCTGACATCAGGCCTGATCAACAATTTAAGAACAATTTAAATATTAAAAAGCTTAGTGTTAGTGCTCAGAAAAATAAATACATGTATTTAAATATAATTACAGACTGATACATGAGGTATGTATTGAGTCATGTACTGTCGTAATAAATGTAGTGCATGACCTCATCCTGGTACTTCTGTGGAGGTACTATCAGGTACTTCTCTGAGCTCTGTGTCCTGTGGACATGCCCACATTCTGAATGTTTATGTGACCCACATTATAGACAGGCTTTGTTTACATTCATACTGTTTTGTCAGTGTGTTTTCTGTTAATTATAAAGGTTGAGTTATAAAGATTGTATTGAGTATAATAGAGATCCAGGATCAGATATGTTTAAAGGAAGCATGTCATTATAAAGTTGTGAGCCTTATTTGACTCTATGTTATAAGTACAGTATTTATTTATTTATTTATTTATTGAAGCGGAAAAGCAGCTGTAGCTGACTTGAAAAAATGTGTTCATTAAGACGTTCATGTCTGTAGTGTCTTTGTCACACTTTGTTTGTAATATTAAATCACAATATGAATGTGGACATGTATCATGTATGATTCATTTTACATACAGAATTATTCATTTAATGACCTATAAAATGATCATTTTTTTGTCACATGTGTCACATTTACAGGACACACAGTGACATGCACCTATCACCTGAACGGTGAACAAAGTGACTAGCTCTTGTCAGTGGTCATACGAGTAGAGAGAGTGAAGTCATGACTTCACTCAACAGTTCTTTATAGGACATGTAAACTCAGAAGTCCAGTTAGACAGCCTAATAACCCCTAAAGCATTTGTAAATTCAGTAATCCAAAGACATTCATTTGGTCTTCTTAACTGGGTTAAAAAGATACAGCTATTGAATACAAAGGATTAATAAGTGTGTATCAATGGGTGAGAACCAAAAGTGAAAGTGACATCTTGGTAGAAATTGTGATTTCTAATAAACAAGACAGGAGCGCTCTGATTGGTCAATACATCCTTTATCTAATAACAGTGAGAATAAGGTATAAATATCAGAGGAGCTGATGTTTTATTTCAAAATGTATTTTTTATTCACAGCTATTTTTATTATTTACTTCAAAGAATTAAAAGCCAACTCCAGCCTACTGCTTGTTATTCTGATACCTCCTGGTTTGTGTGAGACCGTGACAGAGGGCAGGAGATAAAGAGTGAAAGCGAGTGCATCATTCAATCTTAAACTGTCACGAAAATACAAACAAAATATATATAATATTGTAACTTTTGTTGTATTTTTTAACAATGTTACTTATGGTTCATGAAGGCCTGTATCATGTCTATGGGCAGAGGGAAGATGATGGTGGAGTTCTTCTCAGAGGCGATGCTGCTGAGGGTCTGGAGGTACCTCAGCTGTAGAGCAGACGGGGCCTCAGCGATCACTAGAGATGCCTCCTTTAGAGCCCGCGACGCATTCATCTCCCCTTCCGCAGCAATGATCTACACAGAACAGGGTCACACTCACAAATATAAAATATGCTCTTTGCACATTTCACAGTCTATTTTGGATACATTTAGGTTTACAGGTTTACGCTTTGCAAGATCAAACTCACAAAATGTATCTAATACAAGCTGTTTTGTGGAGCTTCCACTTGGACTCAATGACAAGCGGTCTGATTAGACAGTTGTTTCTTTAACACAGGAACAAACCATTTGTACCGGTATTTGCCAATATATTTCCGCCTCCTGACCTTACAGAGTTTGTGGATTACCACTTTGAGCAATATTAGTGTACTCGAGTTTTTGAGTGGGGAGGCAGCCCACACAAACTCAGAAATGATGGCATTGTAGCAGCCAGGGAAGGACTAAAGTAAAACTGCCACTATTAGTAAAGCATTTTTTTTTATTTTGGGAACCCTCCAGACTACAATTTTAATTTGCAAATCTTGTCTTTTTTTGGCAATTGTAGATTATAATTAGGAAATGTGGACCTTGTCTGAGACATTTAACTTCTTTTAATATTCTGACAAACATTTCAGAATAGTTTTGAATTGTGACTATAATTTTGCCTGTAATGTGTTGTACCTTAGCCCGGGCCTCTCGGCTGGCCTCTGCCTCTGCTGCCATGGCTCTCTGCAGCTGATGAGGTAACTTCACATCCTTGATCTCCACCCGCTCCACCTTAATGCCCCATGGGTCTGTGGCTTCATCCAGGGCTTCCTGCAACCACACATTCACACAGGCAAATTAGATTACATTGTTATGTCATGGAGTACAATGTGTTACTGACCAGGAGTGTAATCAGTGCAAGCGAGTGGTAGAGGGGCCCACAGGGACCAGGATAAACAAGGATCAAATGAAATAAATGTTGACTAAATCAGGTCAAAAGCAAGGACTAAACAAGGTCTGCACAATTGGTAAACCAGGACTAAACAATGTCTAGACTAGGGTAAAAACTGGACTAAATGAGGACTAAATCAGTACAAAACTAGAAAGCACTCGGAGAGTGCAGACCTCCACCAAGGTAGCTCATTTACTTTATATGCACTCCTAAAAAAAATAGTTCTAAAGAGAACCTTCTGTGGGACTGGACACTCCTCCAGAAAAAATGACACACTCCGAGTGCTTTCTAGTGTACATCTGCAAAGGACTAAGCAGAGGGGTAGATGTCAAATTGTGAAAGGGAGAGAGGCTCTGTCACAAGAGAGGCAGCAGAGCCAAGAGAAGTCCAAATCTAATCACTTCCTTGTGTCATGCCTTAGCTTCACTGAAATGTTCATCCACATCCGTTCAGTAGTTTTTATGTAAAGTTGCTAACAGACATGCACACACACACACACTGTTTTGTTACACTTTTCCTAGTATTCTCAAATATTTACAACATAAAGCAGAGGCATTTTAACTGCACAATTACACTGGATCACTAGAGGGCAGTGTTCCAGTCTCACCTGCATACTGACTGATATCCCCTCTCTGTCAGCCAGCAGCTCAGCCAGGTTCTTGGTTCCCAGGGTGTTGCGGAGGGTGGTCTGTGCCAGCAGGCGGGTGGACAAGGGGGCGTTAGACACGTTGGCCACAGACGAGATGGGACAATGGATTCTGTAGTACACCACTCCATCTACAGACACTGTCACTGAGTCTTTGGTCAGGATCTAAACCGGGAAAAACATACCCATGAAGAAAATACCAGCATGTTACTGTGAAACAAGGGTGTCCAAAGTACAGTCCTGGGGCCAGTCAAGGCCAATTTTTCTATGGCCCTTGACTCCCCGCCAAATTAAAGCAACAATCCAAAAGCCATGTCTGTATTGAACTACCTCCAAGTAGTCCGTTATATGTTTGGCTATAATATAGTTTTAAATTATAGAGTTCATAGTCAAAGTCTCTTTATTAGTCTTTATTAAATTTAGCTTGCTACACTGCATCAAAGATACAGTAGTGTGTAAAACCTGCTCCACACTGACCTCTTGTGGCGGAATGTCAAAGGAAATGGTTCTCAGGTCGACCTTGACCAAGCTATCGGTGCAGGGCAGAAGAAAGAAAAGACCTACACCAAAACACATATTATGTATGAGCTACCACATCGTTACAGGCAGAACCTGACTGTTCTTCTAATTTGCTTTATTATAAGCCAGTGGCAAGTAGTGATCAGGAGCCCCAGTGTAGGTTTAGTCCTGGTCTAGCTCTTGTTCAGTCCCAGTTTAGATCTGGTTTGGACTTGGTTTAGGCCTGGTTTAGACATCATTTAGTAAATTTTTTATCCTGATTTAGTCTTTATTTTAGACCTGGTTTAGTCCTGGACCACAGTGGGTCCCTCCATCTTCTGGTCTCCATTACAATTACCCTAGCTGCACTGCCTGATGTTATCTTCTATAACCTTCTATAACACTCTCAACCTCTTTGCCACATTTATGTCATATGTATTTTATAATGTGTTTCACCATTTATTTTAATAATACAATATTATATCTCAATGAGATCCACCATGTGAGAGCCACTGTATTGAATTGTATGAATTTAACTGACCTGGTCCTTTAGGTCTCCTGTCTGTGATGCGGCCCAGTCGGAAGATGACGGCTCGCTCATACTCTTTCACTATCTACACAACACAGAAATAAATATTGTATTATCAATTTTCACATTCCCTCGGGGAATCCAGAGATGGGTGCTCGGGGGAATATGAAGTCCAGGGCCCTCTGATAAAGGATGTCTGTGTTATATGAGCAAGAGCTTGGTTCACTTTACTAAATCAGGTCTAATAATTAGGTAGAATCTATAATGCTTTAATATGATATATATTGTTCAGTATTCTTCATCAAACCAGGACCTTCACCACTAGGCAATGGATCTCGAATGGAAATGGGTTATTTGCCCTCCCCAGGAGGAGGATAGGTCCTACCCCAAGTGGAGGAGTTTAAGGACGGAGCTGGACATTGACGTTAATGTGATGGTCAACAGTGGTAAAGTTGGAAAGCCAATCACTTGATGTACCGGTCTATGAGTGACAATCTGCTAATCTGAGAAGATTGTTAAAATGTGCTACAGTGAATTTATGTTCTGCTCTTCACCGTCATTTTTACTGTAACAGTTACTGTACAGTGGTCATATTGTTAAAAATTGTATTAAGTATTATAATGAACATTGGATAAAATGTGCGTTGAATTTCTAGATAAAAGGTTTTCTAAAGACACTGGTAGCAGTAGTCTTGCTGTGTTCCCCGACAGCAAGTTGTATATCAGCGAAATGGCCCCATACGTCTGCCCCATACATCTGCTACAACTGTCACCAACGGGCACCTTAATCAGACATCGTGTGATTTCTAAGGGTTTTTATATTGTTAACAAGCAATTAAGAGGCCCCGCCTCCAAACCATGACAAACATGGGAAGGGTCTATTGGACTTTTTTGATTTGTCTGGATGTTTGTGAAGAATGTTTTTACCAAATTTTTAAAATTCCTTAAAACTACATTCTTCTTTCAGTCTATAGGGGGCGCTATATAGGTAACTGCCATCATATTAGTCAGATCGGGCAAAGTATGTGCACGTTAGAGGCTGTCAAATATACCTGACCTCCCAAATTCAATTCAAAATGGCCGACTTCCTGTTTGTTGTAGGGTGGGGTCATAATAATATTTTATGTTGGATACACTGTGGAAAATTGCTGTACCAAGTTCCATTGCTCTCTGCCAAAGTAAATGTGTCCAGGGTCCCATTGGGGTCATAAACATGGGGGCGCTATAGAGGCATTCTTTATTTGATCTCTGTAATATGTCTATGTACATTAAGTATACAATTGCCCGGATCACTGTGCCAAAACAATTTCGTTTATGTTCAGCAGGATTATTGGCTCAATAAAAGTGCATCAAAACATTAATTAGTGAATTACTTAATTGTCATTAATCGAAGATGTACCAAAGTCAATTCAGTTCTGCATCTTCATGATATGTACCTGTGTGCAACAGTTGAAAAAGATCCAGCAAAGACAGTTTTGGCCCATTATTAATTAATTACCTAATTAAAATTCATCGAAGAAGTACCTAAATCAATACAGTTCGGCGGTGTGTGCAAATGTTGAAACTGATCCGGCAATTAGTTTTTGAGTTATCGCGCACACAGCTAGGATCTGCGGACGCGGACGAACACCGACGTGATTCCACCGAATCGCTGTTTTCGCCGATATAATAATGATACATTTATACTACTCAGCTCAGCTCTACTCTACTCAGTTGGTTTTCGATTATAAAAAAGTAACTTCTTAATGTGGGCAGGACATCACACCTCTCAGCCAATGACTCATCTAGTGCCAACATCCCAATTAGTGGCAGGCAATCTGAACCAGGGGGAAGCAGGTCTTAAATTGTACCTGCTCCAAGGTGTTATCACCTAATTTACAATTGTAAAAGCCAAATACAACCAGGCTGAATAGGGCAGAGTAGGTACTAGTGGAAAAGTGAGTGCATTGGATAAAATAATGTCTGTTATTGGTCTCCGTCTAATCACAGGGCTCGAACTGATCAATCTATGAACAAATACAAAATAAAGTTTCTAAACAATTTGTCAATTAATTGACTAGTTAAAGACCTAATATAGAAGAACAGCCAGATTAATCTGTGAAAAGTAAACTGTATTATTGCTGCAGTCAGCTCTTCAGTTCTCTATAATCTATTAGCATCACAATCATTTCATTGTCTGTCTTTGTGTATAAAAGAGAAAATTGTCTATTCCTTAAGTGAACTAGAAAGTACTCTGCGAGTGCAGTCCTCCGTTAAGGCAGCTATAGGTAATGTGTACTTTATTGTGTATGGAAATATGTTCTTTGTATTTGACCAATGCTACTGGGGCAACCTGTTTGGAGCAGTGGGTGACTACTAAGCAGTGCCAAAGGACCTTTCTCCAGATCTTAGGCAAGATCATGGTTAGGTCCTAGTCCTAGCCTATTGTGCATGTTTTAGGTTGATGGGGAAATCCAAAGTACAAACCCCACCTACGGAGAGTACATGCAATCTTCACATAATCAAAAATTAGTCCGACAATTGGTTCTCTACTGTTTTGTTGACAAAGGTATGAGTCCTGGTTTAGGCCAGGCTAAGTGTTTGCTTGGACTTAGTCTCAATATAGACCTGGTTTTTAGCTCATTTTTGTTTTCAAGATTTTTCACTATTTTACTCTTTGGTTTGGCTTAACTTAGGTCCATTTCTTAAAGATGATACTTGACCAGCGAAAAAATTTGGTGTAAAGCGACAGTGCTAACTATGACTGCATAATGTAACCAATTTGATTATCAATATTGCAAAAATCTACATATATGGCAATGACGCCATGTTCTTTAATCTAACATAAATTTCAATGGTTACATTTTTTCCCTTTTGAAGTACTTCTTTATAGACGTTCACCTTGTATTTATACTACAGTATTTATGATGTACCCTGTCTCCACAAATACCTTTGTAGTTGTATTTTACTCTGGTATCTGCCTCTCGTGCTGCCTCAGGTCGTCATTATGAATGATAAAATGATCTCAATCGCCTTACTTACTAAATAAAAAGCCTTGAACGAAAAAGTGCTGTGATTAAATTAATATATATAAGTCTTGATGATTTACGTGATTTAGTCCAACAGGAATAATAACAGGAAGCTGTGAGAAGGTGACTAAGAGTGGGTATTTTTGTTAGTGAAAAAGCAGCATGTAACAAAGGTGTGTTAACAAGGACCAGGACCCAATTTAAATCGTTTGCTGCCTGTAGACTGCTTGCCACGTAATAATGTAGTTCACTGCACCAAAATATCATACATGCATGTCTTCCAATTTTTCTTTAACCGTTAGTTGAAGCCCTTAACAGTTAATAACTGGTTAATTAACGGTGGACTTCGTGTTCAAAGCAGTCCAACAAGTCTGTGGTTGATTTATGCAATTTAGCTAGTTAGTCCTTATTTTGATTTTGAAGCAATTCTAACTAGTAAATAACTAGAACTATTTCTGCTCAATTGAGTCTTCATCAAAAATAATGGAAAAAAATAAATATCGCAATATTCAATACGGTTGCCAAAGCAGCCCTAGTGCTAACTCATTTGCCACCATGCTGTGATACTCGGTGACATTTTATGATATTATTTACCTCTAAAGTCTCCTCCGCCGTGCAGCCCGGTTGTTGCTGTAGTTTCCCCGTGTGTAGAGCTTCGATATACTCATCGCACTTTTTGTACCCGTCGTCCAGCAGATCTTGTTTGGCCTTCAGCAAACCTTGGCCCGGTGTCACATCTCCAATACCGATGGAGAAACCCCGGTTGGCTGCAAAATACAAGCAAGGGGTCAGCTTTGATTGAACGAGATTCCACTACTCCGCTGAGCAAAAATGATGAAGAATATTGGATCCAGGAGTAGTTTTGGGGGGGGGGGGTTTCCTGACTGCAGTGACAGTTTTTAAGGTCCTTTGAGGTTACGCTGTCCTATTTAAGTAGAAACTTTACATACATCTCTTTTTGTGAAGCCCTCTGTGGCAACTTTGTTGTGATATAGGGCAATATAAATAAAATTGAATTGAATTAAACTAGCCTGTGACCAACTTAAATTACCAGAGTGCACTCATGAGGGAGCCATCAAAGGTTTTCAATTCAATTTTATTTGTATAGCCCTATATCACAACAAAGTTTCCTCAGAGGGCTTAACCCACATATAAACCAAGACTTAACTAGGCCTGTGCTGTCGTCCCAGACAGCAAGGTGTACATCAGCGAAACAGCCCCATACGTCTGCCCCATACGTCTGCTACAACTGTCACCAATGGGCACCTTAATCACTTTTTTGATTTGTCTGGATGCTAGGATCTGCGGACGTGGACAAACACTGACACGCTGTTTTCGCCGATATAATTAGGTCTTAATCAGGTGCAATCTAGGACCAAACCAAGTCCAAATCATGTACAAACTAGAGATAAGCAAACAATAAATAATCCCGTTCTGAGCCAGGTCCAAACCAGGTCTGATTACATATTTTTGGGGGCATTATAGATACTGTATATGGTACCATGATACCAGTTATAGTCAACTTTAAGTCAGGTACATTGATCGAGAAGTTCTGAAACGAGCACTGAAAGAACTGAACTATATTCCAATTATCATCATTCTATCATCAGTCTGACATCTGCAGGGGTCTTCAACTAAATTGGACTGCTACTTGAGGCTAGTCACCCTGTCTTGTCAAAGTTACTCATTTTTACTCTGATATGTGAGAAAACTGTATAATCTAACACTTTTTTATATCTTCGTGATCAAAGTGCAATAGAAGTTAGGTATAGAAGAGCTTTTTATAAATACACTGTATGTTTTATGTTGCTAGCCAGATTATTTCACTTGCACAATACAAAGTGAGTCTAAAACTCTTCTCCTCAACCAATTAGACAAACTTAATGTCATATTTTTAGGGCTGTTGAAACTATTTGTGTTATTTTTATTTAGCTCTTTTTAATGTATGTGCTAAAAACAATTAACATCAATAGCATCAATGCTCATATTTGAAATGGTTATTGCTGCAGTTTTTTCTCAACCTACATTTCTTGTTTTTTCAAAAAGTTTTTAGTGTTATTGTCATGCGGTCTTTGATATTGGTTAGAGAGGATGTTGGCATGTTAGGGCTGCCACATCTGTCAGTCTGCCCCAGAACAGTTGTGGCAGCATTAGGGTGATCTGAGTTTCCCCGTGTTCTAACCTTCCAGGGCCAGGGCCATGGTTAGGGTGAATGTTCATAGAAAAGATGGTTCTGGACCAACAACTAGAATGGTGGTCCTAGAACATCAGCAACACGGGGAAATCAGATCGGCTGGCAGCATTACCACCGGCAGTATATGCGATTGTAGAGTAAATGAATAAATGAAAAAAAGTGCTATATAAACAATTTTTTTACATTGCCTTGACAGTGGGCAAGTCTAATGATATTTATAAAATAGAGAAATACTTGCAGGCTAGGCTATTAACCAAAGAGTAATTTCATTTTCCACAAATACAGCATATCTTAATTTCTCCAGAAATGTCCCCGTCCCCTGAAGCCTGACTTTTATCATAATAGCATGCTAATCAGCCCATCCCCACAGGTAATCTAAAATAGTGCACCTACAGAGAAACACAGGAGCGAGTCTAGCCAGCCGGGACATGGCGTTGGCCGCCTCCAGCTGCCCCCAGTCCCTTAAAAGAATGTAGAAGATGTTGTTTTTGGAGCCAGAGCCCAAGGTGCCTTTGTCCATGCTTCCACACATCAGCTCACTGTTGTGGATCACCACGACTGGGAACAAAGACAAGAAGAGACAAGTGGCTAAGGCTAGGATTAAACAAACAAGTAATTAAGTTGTAACAGGAAGCTGTGAGAAGGTGACTAAGAGTGGGTATTTTTGTTAGTGAAAAATGAACTAAAAGCAGCATGTAACAAAAGGTGTGTGATAACAAGGACCAGGACACAATTTATATCGTTTGCTGCCTGTAGACTGCTTGCCACGTAATAATGTAGTTCACTGCACCAAAATATCATCATCAGAAATTGGATAAAAATATATTCAGTAGGGATGCACGTCTTCCAATTTTTCTTTAACCGTTAGTTGAAGCCCTTAACGGTTAATAACTGGTTAACCGTGGACTTCGTGTTCAAAGCAGTCCAACAAATCCGTAGTAATAACTACACTGTCGGCTGACCCCATTTTCTACGGCATTGCGGCCTCGCTCAGCCACCATTTCATGCATTTGATTATCCAAGTTCTAGCAGTATTACCCGGTCACTCATATCCCTGTATAGATGAGAAAATACAGTATCCTGGATATGTGAGGAGGGGGGCATGTAGCTAGTGTGGTGTGGTGAGTTAAACAGTTGCTAACATACATGAGTTATTCAACACGTTTCTGACAAAACAGGGACAGAGAAGTACATTGTGTCTAGTGATATTTGACTGAACCGGAGCACGAGTGGAAAATTAGTGGGAAATGGACGAGTCCCATAGTAGTGTAGATTTAGTTTAGACTAACAGCAGAGATGCACCCAATAAATCTAGCGTTTATTTAATAATCAGATATTATTATTTGTCATTAGAGATTGGTTAATCACAAGGCTGGCAACAAGTTACAGATTATGGGGTACTTTTTGTGAATTGTGTCCTTTGTGACCAATTGTGCAGCAATTAGTGTAAAAAATGCAGAAAGCGATTCCATACTTGACAATGATATTGAACAGTGTGTGTTCAATGGATATTGACAAGCAATTAACTATGAGGGTTGAAGATTAACTTTCTAAAATAAAGCAAATTAGTGTTTTGAAATTGCCAAAGCAGACACAGGAATTTATGCTTAAATTCTCGCTTTGTTTAAAAAATTTAAACCAAGAATTCACGGCCATCTTCATCATCTAGTATCTTACAATGCAGCTTTTAAAGCACAAGCCCAAGACTTCCTGTTTGTCAATATCTGCTTTGAGCCTAAAACCAATAAACCTATAACTGACCTTTTCCTGTACAGACCCATTTTCCTAAAAGGACCTCTGATTTTCCAATACAACACAACACTAAGCTCAAAAAGTAGGTCAAACATAGTATATATGGGGAAAAAGTAAGCCTTGAAAATATTAAAAATAAAAATATCCAATACTTACATGAGTCATTGAAGCAGAGGTCCTCTCCTTTGCCACAGTACTGCTTACCCTTGGTTCTTAGATTGGCCCTCACCTGACAACCGCTGCCCGGCTTCAAGATCAGGCTGAAGATCTGTTTCCCAGTCCATAAAGCCATTGGCTGATTGACAAACAAAGACAGTATTAGAAAACAGTTTAGTCCATTTCATGCATTTCTTAAGCTTTTTGAACTATTTGGTTTAGTTTGATCATTTTATAGGCACACGTCTTATTTTGTCTGCTGGCCACGCCCATTTCACTACTACAGCCAATGAAATGAAAGGGAAGTTGTAGCAAAAGGGTTTTTCTTTATCTGCTCTAGAAAGGGAAAACCAAGTGTTTCAGCTCCTGAGAGGGTCTACACAATTAGTCAAACTGAATTAAACAGAATGAAAGAAAAAACACAACTCCAGCTGCGTTTTTGATGAAGAAAAAACAGAATTACATGGTACAAAGCTCTTAGTTTAACTTGCATAAAAGGGCCTCTTAAATAGGTATATAAAATGTATCTTTAGGATTGTGGGATGAGGTAGAGTAATCCAGATTAGAATACTTGAACAGCTATGATAGCCTTGAGGGGGATCACAAACAGCTCATAAGAAAAGGCAACTTTGCATAGGGTGCCAATAGAGCCCCTTTCGTAAGATGTGTATCACAGCATACCTTCATGATTGCCGGACGGGGTAGAGTAATCCGCACTTTCTCATCTTTGCCCACGAGGATGGAAGCGACTATCTGACAAACCTTTGATCTGTCGAAAAAGGTGTCCTTCAAAGTCAAGAGGTAGGCACCTAGATGAAATAGATACTTTTAAGATCCTTTCTGTGATTCAAACACCCACATTTAATCTGAGTTGGATTTTGTCCCATTGCTAGTGAGAGAAAAAGGTCACGGCAAGCCACTGGTGACTTGAAAAACTAGGAATCAGGATTAAAAGGCATTGTATGTAGGTTAAAAAAAAGAAAAATGCTTCAAATTGACTCTCTGACCATGTTCTGTAGGTCGTCTATAGTCTGTAGAGGTCAGGGGAGGGACTAAAGTAAACCCTTACCTCCTACTGGTCAAAGTGGTATCCCACAAAGTCAAATCTGAAACGTAAAATAATAATTGTGACAGATTACCTATTTACATCATTGAACTGGGTCAGATGAAGCTTTTTTATTTTTTTATTTCTATGTTGGGAAATTTATAGACTACACTTTTTATGGAAATATAAAAAAAAAATTTAAAAAAAAATGTATGTGTAATTTGCATAACACTACAGGAAATTGGAGTATTAAGTCAGTGATGTAAGATGAACCAGGGGCCTCTTTGCAGGTTTTTACAGGCCTGGTTTGGGCTTGGTTTAGTCCTGATTAGACCCTGTTTAGTCCTGGTTTAGTTCCGGATTACTGGTTTACACATCATTTAGTCCCCATTTAGACCCATTTAGACACATTTAGGGACTCAACTTAAAATCACCATACTTCAATTTACTACTTTTAGAACATGTATAGTAATAGAATACAGTTATACAGTCACATACATTTGGTACTAAAACTAAATAGACCCTTAGCTGAAGAGAGTGGTGTGTCTTAATGTTTGAAATACAAATTGGATAAATAGCCATTGATTTTGATCTGGTTATTTTGGGGTTTTTTTTTACGTTTGAGTGACGCCAGGAACTGTCTTCAATAGCAAAAAGGAGACAAAATCAAAGATGAGTCTCTGGACTTGCAAATGGATTTCTTTGAGCACAAAATGTAGAAACCAGTTCAAGCTGTTCAAAATATTTTAGCCGCATTTGGTCCATTAGACGTCTTTGTGGACGGTGTTGCTAAGGGCAGCGTAATGAGGGGCTAGGAGGCCAGACCATACAAAAAGGCTGTTAGCTAAAACTCATGCCTCTGACTGGTGATGAAGTCCATTTACTTTTATTTGGTTTTCATTTGGATTCAAGGATGTAGCGCAGGGGTGCCCAAATTTGTTCACTAAGGGCCACATTGTCTGTAAAGTAATACCGAGGAGGGCCACTCTCTGAAGTGACCAGTTTCACTTCACTTCAAATGTCCCCTTCGGCTGTAGCCGTTTACTGGCCACATAGCTTCTGGCTTATATTATTGTTACACATCCAACTAAAAAAAGAGCATTTGATTATGTAGAGTCTCATGCAGTAAAAAAAATATTGGGCCAATTGAGAGGTAAGCCTGAGGGCCACAAAAAATTGCTCTGTGGGCTGCATTTTGTCCCTGGGCCATAGTTTGGTCATCCCTGATGTAGAGCATCAATGTCCAGATGGTGGTGAAGGGGGGGCAAAGTTCATATATTTAATTTGATCATACCGAGGGCTGAGAATTTAAAAGTAACATTCCAACATTATAAAAGGAAACAAAATTGCATATTTAGAGATCGGCTTCCCGATTTTGATGAATAAATCAAAATAGAAAAATGTATATTATTGTGAAATTTTGGAGGGCATATGAATAACTGCTTTCAATTGTTTTATTAGTGATGCACAGATCGTCTCAACATCGGGATCGTCCTGTACAGATGGACAATGTTAATCTGTTGTTCATTTCTAATATTTAGGGTCAGAAACAGCCAGAGAGAGAACTTTAGGCTGACATAATCCAATAAAAACTTTTATGTTGATTTCTTACATACATATTCTAGTAAAACATGTTTACAAAATCTGAATCAGTATCATCCAAATTGGTAACTGAAATATCGGAATTGGTATCAGCCAAGAAATTTCATATCGATCCATCCCTAGTATGTACTAATCCATAAATATTAGTTTTACTTCATTTTGTAACCCTAAATGTAGGCATTTCTTTATCTGACTGTTTATAAACCTAAATATTAGAAGATATCCTTTTAGAACAGATTATCTGTACAGGCCGATACCAATATTTGTCAAAAATTGTATTATTGGCCGATACCGATGTTGAGCCGATATATCTGTGCATACTTAGTCGCAGGGTAATGTTGGGGCAATAGTAACCCTTAAAAAGTAACCCTTGCCTTATCCATGCTGTATACATGTACTTAAATGACACTGACCTGTGAGGAAGTCCTGAATGGCGGCAATCAGTGGTTCTCCGTTCCTGGGAGTGACGAGGTTGGCTTTTGTCTGCGCGACAGGATAATTATGTGTTACATTTGAGTCTGTACATTCGTTTTAAAGACGGAAAAAAAAGGTGGTTTTCAGGTTGACGAGCTTGTCTATTGTGGACGGTGACATACCCCCATTAGCACCAGCGCCTCAGCCTTGGCCTCTTCAGTCTGAGGGAGATGGAGGTTCATCTCATCCCCATCGAAGTCGGCGTTGTAGGGCGTACACACACATTCGTTAAAACGAAAGGTCCTGTGAGGTTTGACCTGGGCCTGAAATATTGAAGGTGTTAAACAATGTTATTTAAGCATTGATATGGACATGGATGACCTACTAACCAGGGCAACACCATACATTTCTATGTCAAAGGATCTTTATTATGGCCCGAGCCAAAAATTTGGCGAAGGCCATATTGAAACTGTATGGTTTCTTATTATTATTATGGCCCGAGCCAAAAATTTGGCGAAGGCCATATTGAAACTGTATGGTTTCTTATTATTATGGCCCGAGCCAAAACTTGGCGAAGGCCATCTTGAAACTGTATGGTTTCTTATTAT
>JAVQKC010052344.1:0-14823 GCA_036025475.1 Philypnodon macrostomus | reverse complement strand
AGTAGTAGTAGTAGTAGTAGTAGTAGTAGTAGTAGTAGTAGTAGTAGTAGTAGTGTGTCTTCTGACCTCTACTGGAACCAATGAGTAAATACAGCACAAACGTCAAGTGCTTAAAGACACTACACACTCTCTGCTTCCTACATAAATATCTTATTTTATAACATTATAATAATATATATACTGTATATTTAGATGATTCAGTTATATTCTTTGTCTTCAACACTGTTGTCTTGGGTTGCTCCTTTTATTTTCCTGGAAAGAAATCATCATTTCTCATTAGAGGAATCTTAATAATTTCAATAAATAATTATATGAAACTTGAATACAAACAAATGTGTATAAAACATGCAAGACACAGAAATGTCCTTGCAATCTACATATTTAGTTTCAACATAACTTTGCTGAAAAAGCACAATGCAAAAACTGGTTACACTCTAACCATGTTGTTGAGTGTTACCTGGTTTCTTCGTATTTTCGCTCTCGATACGAAGTGCTCTTCTTCATCAGATACAGAAGGACCATATCACAGAAGAATGCTCCCTGGGGGAGTTTATATACAGACAAATGTATACATTTATATAGATATGATGTAAAATAAAATTAAAAAAGATATTTACTTACAGCACCCATTAGAGCAAGTCCTGAACCCACATTAATTACTGTTGGGATGATGCTGAATTTTCCAGCCTGCAAACCAAACATATGAGTTTGACAAAATGCATTCATTTTGACATAATGTCTTATATAGTAAGTGTATTCACCTTTCCATGTACCATAATGTTAAATCTGACACCATAGACTTTGAACAGAGATCGATATGTCTCACCAACGTTGTTTTTAAAATAACGTGTGTGCCTGATCGGAAAACAAAAACATAGACCTAATATACAAACTCTAACAATCTAAACTATATCAACTTCCACCATTTTAGAGTCTAACCTAAAATTAAATCCTATTGCAATACTTTTGTTGGAGACACTGGTGTCCAGGCGAGTGAAGTAGTACTGAGGATGGCACCTGGAGTAGCCTTTGTCAAGATCACAGTCCCAGTCTATCATTATCCCAATGGAGCCACCCTACAAAAGCATAATAATCATTTATAAAAGAATTACACAATAGTCTGCAGACTGGATTGAATAGTTTGCCTTCACCAGTACAGGGATGTATACATGTACACTTCCATAGATGTTACTTTTAAAGGTTAAATAGGATTTTATTATTTACAAATATGGCCATGTCCCGGAAGTTGTATCCTGCTCTCCTGGTGATGTCTCCGAGTCCAAAGATGGGGCAGTAAGGATGAAGCTCTTCATCAAATCGACATTTCTTTAAATAAGAGTTGTCACTTGTTTCAAGAACATTAGACCTTCAATAAAACATATTACAGGACACGTGGGTTTGCAAGTAAACTAAATAAATAAAATAAAATAAAACAAATGCATGTCCATACAATAAGAAAAGAGAACATACTTGGAAAATGAAAATTTGGGAAACTGTATGAAATTCTTGATGTAAATGGTGAAGTTTTCAGCGTTTGACAGAAGTGAACGCCTGTAAAATGAAAAGTACACCAAAACAAATTTAAAAAATGATTAACTATTGTGTTACCATAGTAGTAGTTAACTCCTACTGTGGTATATATCTCCTCTCCACAGGACACCAGCCGTAGATTTCACATGTCCCCGTTAAATTATCATCACTAGCTATGCACCGACCAGTCATGACTCCTGAAGGAATACACAGGTTACAAGTGATCTGGAAAACAACTAAGTATCTGTTCACTGTTGTTTTATTACCATGACCAGCCACAACGGTGTTCCCTTCCTTACAGTCCTCATCAGTTCTACAGTGACCATCCAGTACTTTAGGGCTCTGTAATAAACCAGTGTTATATGTATCAGTGGGGTATTTGCCAGGCAGTGTGATAAATGAATAACTTAAGTGTGTTTAACTTTCAACGGGCACTGTGGTGGGAGTGAAATGTGTACAATACCAGTGTTTTATGGCTGTAAGAACTGGTTATATATCACACATGGAGGCACTACCATAAGAGGCCTGGTTTACATATCGCCAACACTAGCCATTTCTTAGTGGCTAGTTAAGGACCTAATGTGGAAAAGTTTGGGCGTTTTATTTGGGTTATGTTAAGATGTATTTGTTGCCAAATATAGTGTCTCTGATTCAGATACTACCATAGATGTGTTGTTTATTCTGCAAATTTACCAAAGAAAGGAGTAGCGGATACAACCAGGCTATATGGTCTAGTGGGTGGCAAAATCTGTATGCATATTTTTAGCGCTTCATAACAATGTGTGACCATGGCTTGTGGGTTAGTACAGACATAAACCAAACACACTCTTACCTCAGTACAGTATCCTAACTTTTGATTTGGTGTCTCCAAGAAATTGGTTACAACAAACAGAACTGCTTCACCCTGATACAGCACAGATAACACCAGCTTAACATCCATATACGTTGACGTTATAAGATCAATGTATAGCTATACGATTTTCTGTTATGATAATTCGGATGACAGTGTTATGTCCTGATGGTGCAGTTGTTTAAGTGTCTTACATGTGGAGGTATGACATAGTCCTCAGGCCCCCACACCAGGACTCCAGACTCACTGGTGTTAGTCACTGAGACGCCTTTAAGTTTAGTTATAACAGAGCTCTGGATGGCTTCATCTGTCTCCTGGTACCCCTTTTTACTCAGGAATACCCACCTGACAAACAAAGAAATATTACTGTTGCTCAAATACAGATTCAAAAAAATAAGAATGTTTTTGGAAAATGAATATATAGATTTAAAAAACTTTTCAATGTGTCAATGGTAGTTACTGTTTATCCATTGTATTCATTATAGGTTATATATAATGGCAGCTTAATCCAAAATAAAAACCAAAGTGTCAATAACATATAGGCTATATTAAGTCAAACAAAATAAATAAATATGCGAACATGTATCTATCCACTTACCCAATAATGTATCCGATGATTGTTAGCTGAATAAGTCGATACAAAATCCCAACTTTCTTGTTTTTTGCGACTATATATTTTTCAGTTTTGTAATCGAATAAAGAGAGGAGACGCGTCCTAGAGCAACTCCGAGCCATCACTGAGTCCAAACTCCAGTCAGCTGGAGGCTCCTTTTGAGGAAAGAGAAATGCATCGCCCGCTACAGTAAACACACACCAACATCCAGAAGGAATTACCATTATGTTATTCTTATGGCATGTCGTGGTATGATATGATGTGTGTTAAATAAAGCATTAGCCATTAGACCACGCCCATTTTTGAAAACATGTTGTGCAATCAAAAGGATGTGGTATGATTCTGACTTCCACAGAATCCTTATCATCATCTGTCTCAAAATAAAGCTATATATATATTTATGTTCTTTAGATAGACTTTTAACAACTTAACCTTTTGTCTGGTTAGTCTACTCAAGTGAAACATGTACAGGTAGCAAAACTCATATCCGGTGTCATGCACTCAGGGGGTCTCTGTGGTTTAGTGTCATAAAGCCTGGTGGTTAACAGCTCTCTGTTCACACACAGCAATATGGTGCATCTGAGCAGATACCAGTATGTTGGCCTCTTAGCCCTCTGGTTCATATGTGCATCGGCTCAAGGTAAGTTGACTTTATACTGTAGTTTATAACTGTAAACCTAACTGTGCGCATTATATTTCATTTAGATACTTTTTCTGTTTTATGTTTCGCTAGTTAGGATTGGACAATTACCTCATAAAATCATCATACAACGTAGTACAATACATTGAAGGAATATACCATTAATTAAAAATTCTGAACCTAATATGTGAAATTAGATGTTCATTCTTTGCCGTATAAGGTTTTTTTGGGTGACAGTGTCCTGACTACACTATACACCTGGCAAAACCATAATTAAAGTTATATATTGTTTATATATTGTTAAAACTGCCATTGAAATTCACAATTATGTCTGAATACCATAAGATTATTGCCATGTGATTGGACAAATATAGCTTAATGCAAAATGTGAATGTTTGGCACATTTTAAGATGAACAATCCTGACATATAATTGTTTAGTAATTTATTTATTTTTCAAATTTTATTTTTTTTAGATGAGCCGCAGATTGAAAATGATTGTGCCCCTTTTAATTCCACTTGTGAGACTCACAAACGCAGCACTATCCTTGGCCACAATGTGCTGCTTCCTTGTAACTTCAGTAAAAATCACCAAATTGTATCTTGGATGCACCCTGCTGAGATGGCTGTGGTCACTGTCACTTCAGATGGCCGAGTTAACTTCTTTGACCCCAGATTTGGAAGAGTGAATGCTTACCCAAACCAGGGCTCACAAGGCAACTACTCCATCTCCATTGAGAATGTTAACAGCAGTGATCTCGGATGTTATCGATGTGTGATGGGAGATAGGTGTGTTCAAGTGGAGTTAGCGCTCAAAACAGGTAAGAAATGAATACAGGGTCATACATAATATTTTTTGAAATACAGAGAATACAAAATTATTCTGATAGGTCTGACCAGTATACTAAAGGAAAATTGTTATTACATAATCTGTAACAAAATAAAACCAGGCTAGAGCAGGATTTCTGTATAACAGGCTGAATTATATTACCAGCTATAACCAACAAAATAAATAAACTATGTGCATGCAGAAAACCAGGACTCAACTAAGTCTAAACCTGGAGGGCTTAAACAGGGCTAAGGGCGATGAGGACTAAACAAACCAAGACTACTGTTGATGTAAACATGCTTGTTAAACACATCTATATGGCATTTAAAATTTGTTTTGGGATTTTTTTTTACTTGATTGGATAAAGGTCCTTACATTGCGCTGATTAAACCTGTTACTAAAAACACTGAGACCTGGACCTCTGTATACAGTTATATAATAAGACTCTTCTGTCTACTGCAGAAATGTGGTTAGGGGTTTACTTTTGTAGTTTTGATTGCATGCATTGAATATAAACCAGAGATTGAGTGATGGGTTTTCCTGTCAAATGCATCGCCATAAAGCCACAAACTTATATACCTTTCAGAGACAGACGGTGAAGGCAGCGGGTTTCCATTTTACATTTACATTGTTTCTGGTGTGGCTACAGTGATCTTGCTCAGTGTTGGGTGCTACTTCTGTGTCAAGAACCTAAGTGAGTGCAAGGATGTCTTTTACGCTATTGCTATAAAAATGTACATATAAATTGTATGGGATTTTTTCAGTATGTGCTAGCAGAGTAACAGAATCTAACATCAATATTGTGGGTGAGGATGCAGATGGTAAGCTTGTCTTTGTAAATATAACAGTTGTATAGAAAATAACTGCTTTGTCTGTTTAAGAAATAATGTATATTGTTTGTGTTGTTTTTTTTTCTCCATTTAAGCTGAATGCCATCCAATTGAAGAATTGGGGAGAGAGCCCGGGGATGGACAGCCACAAAATCATCACCCACAAGCACCTGGTTCGTGTTTAATTTGATACATTTTCCAAAATGATGTTTGATTTTAAATGCTGTTTTTTTTCTCTTTATTTATAGCCACACGTGGAAATCCAATTCTCTATGGTAAGTTCCTTTTTACATGGTTTGCAGTTCTTCATTTAGTGTCATTCCAACTAATTTTATTATTATTAAATTTGTTATTATTACTTAGAAAATGCTGATAATGACGAGCCCGATTACCTAAATGAACTACCACAATGTAGGTATATGAACCAAAATGAAGTCAGCCACAGCGGCCAAGTTAACTTTGTGAGGGTCGAGAGTCAGAGAACTAAGAAAAGATTCCATAGAGGTAAAAACTTCTGCTAATATATTTCAAAGCTTTGACCAAAAAAAAAATATATTTCTATTTCTTTTTCTAGAACTCATCAACAGATTACGTCAAGCAAGTATACGCAAACACCAATATGGTTCGATAAAAAATACTCAATATATTTACATATTTTGACAATAGTTGTACTTATTGATTTGAATTACTTTTTATTACAGTTAATCAAGATGAAATTCGCAATCAGCAAGAAACTGTGTCGAGTAAAGGTATCATAGTTGACTTTTTTCTCAATGGATTATGGAAAACAAATTATTTTCTTTGGTCAATACATTACTAAAGGTTTTGTTCTGGAGCAGGTGGCGAAAAAAGGAAAGTTAAACTATGTGAGTGCTTTAAAAAAAACAATTTTAACAGTAAAATGATGATTTGTAAAATAATAATAATAATAATAATAATAATAATAATAATAATAATAAAATAAAAAAATCTTTCTCTTCGTAGATCGTCATTACCCAAATCCGATATACAACAAGAGCACAGACGACCTCAACCAAATGTAGATCATCATGCTGTTTAACTGTGTTTTTTAAGAAATAAATAAATGTCTTCCAATTCTAATTGAGGGTAAATCTGAAACCGTGGCATTGTAGTGTTGACTTTTGCTACTGTATACTACTGACACCTATATGTAGACTTTGTGTGACTTTAGAGTGGAAAGAAAGCCCACACGGAGAGACACCACATACTCTTCCACCTCTATCTATCACACTGCTTTCATCTGTTTGATTTGATTTGTTTGTAGCTCACTAATAGTTTTACACCAACATTATTTGACATATTATAGGAAGTACATACCAGTAGTTACTAGCAAATGTGATTTTCTATTAATAAAAATGATATTGTAAAAAGTAGTTGTAATACATCCAGATTTTAGGGCATTTCAGCGAAGGTCAGATTGTCAGGACCATTGCAGTTCTATAACTATAAACTATTCCATGTGTAAAGCCTTAATAAAGACGAGGAATAACATGACAAGTACCCATATAATGTGGCACTTCGATTAGTGGATATTCTTTTTGGACCATTCAAATTGCAATAGATCAGCAGTTTTTGAAATACTCAACTCAAGTAACTAAGAGTTACTGCTTTGTAATGGTGCTTTTTTTGGTGCCAACTAATTAAGTGATCTAATATCTAATATTTATATAGATATATATCGATTGTACGTATCTCAAAAACTAATTGCCGGATCAGTTTCAACATTTGCACACAGGTACATACCATAAAGACGCCAAACTGTATCGATTTGGGTACTTAATATTAATTGAATGTTAATTAAGTAATTCATTCATTACTGGCCAAAAATGTGAACGCAATAACTCACATATCATGAAGACACTGAACTGGATTAAGATTAGTACTTCTATAAATAATTACAATTAATTAATTTACTAATTAACTAATTAATGTCCTGAAGCACATTAATTGAACCATTAAGCCTTCTGAACATAAACAAAATTGCATGAAATTTGGTACAGTGGTCTGGGCTAGTGTATAGTTAATCTACATAGGCAAACTAGGCCTGTGCTGTCGCCCCCGACAGCAAGGTGTATATTGGCAAAACGGCCCCATACGTCTGCCCCTACGTCTGCCCCATGCGTCTGTTCCATATGTCTGCTCCATACGTCTGCCCCATACGTCTGCCCCATATGCCTGCTCCATATGTCTGTTCCATACGTCTGCTCCATACGTCTGCCCCATATGTCTGCCTGCCCCATACGTCTACTCCATACGTCTGCCCCATACGTCTGCTACACTCACCAATGGGTACCTTAACCAGACATTGTGTGTTTTCTAAGGGTTTTAATATTGTTAACGAGCAATTAAGAGGCCCCGTCCCCAAACCATGACAAAGATGGGAAGGGTCTATTTGACTTTTTTGATTTGTCTGGATGTTTGTGAAGGATGTTTTTGCCCAATTTTGTAAAATTCCCTAAAACTCCATTCATCTTTCAGTCTATAGGGGGCGCTATAGAGGTAACTGCCATCATATTAGTCAGATGTGTTCAGGGACGGGGGGTAATTATATCGGCGAAACGACGATATTATGGAATCACGTCGGTGTAAAGACTGAAAGAAGAATGTAGTTTTACCAAATTTGTCAAAAATCATCCTTCATAAACAAATCAAAAAAGTCAAATAGACCCTTCCCATGTTTGACAAGGTTTGGGGGCGGGGCCTCTTAATTGCTCATTAACAATATTAAAACCCTTAGAAATCACACAATGTCTGATTAAGGTGCCCGTTGGTGCCAGTTTTGGCAGACGTATGGGGGCATTTTGCCGATATACACCTTGCTGTCGGGGACAACAGCACAGGCCTAGTTTTTCTACATTCATGAACATTTAGACCCATACATCTGTGCAGAAAAAAATCTGTGTTGTATGTTTGTAATGGTTTTGTGGTGTGCGTTTTTTCGTACCAGCTGAATGTAGAATTCTGTGGGGTTCTTGATGTATGACACCACAGCATTTAGCTCTGTGTTGGCTTTGGGATAGACTGGAGGGTAGTAGAGCAGTGGCTTTGTATTCAAAATCACAGGAGAGTAAAACCTGCATACACAAAGTCCTGTAAATGGTACATATTAAAAAGGTAAATAATATAATAACGTGCAGCCTGTATTCTGTATTTTACCTGGCAACCTCAATAAAAACCAGATGTTCTCGGACTGATATATGCGGGCCACTGTTCTTGTTGACAGGGACTTTCCTCAGATCCACTAACAAGGAATCTTTGTCCTGTGCCAGAGTCTGCATCTTCACTGCTGTAGAGTCCACCATATTGTGGAATTGAACCTGCGCCTCCTTAGTCCAGCCTTTTGTCTGCACAGAGAAATAAGCAGGCAGAATAAGTACACCCTCTACTGACAGCAAAGTGACCACAGCAGAAGTGTTCTGAAAGTCCAGTGTATAACCTGTGTTTGGTTTTTGACTTATTTTAAAAGGAAATCTCAAGATGGTGGGGATGAATATTGTAAATGTGTTACCAAGTCGTAGGGGACCAGATCCTTGAGGGAACAGCGGATGGCCAGAGGCGCAATTGAGTCCAGCTCAGCCTTGGCAATGCCTATTACTTTACGCAGGTAGTTGTTCACAGTCTTCAGTAATGTCTCAGATTCTCTGTCCTCACTGCCCACACGTGCATAAGAAATTAAACATAGCATTCGCATTCATTTTTGGAATTTGCAAATGTATTTATATATAATATTTATATACAAGTCACCATATTGTAAATTACTGATGCGAGAGTGTGTGTGTTCATGTTGACCTCTTTATGGTGATGGCTTTGGTCAGACCAGTGTCGATGAAGAAGACTTGAATTTTGGATATCTGGGAGACGAAACAGGACTTTACTGGTTCTGCGGATCCAGCCTGGAACACCTGGACCACCCTGGCCCGGTACCACATATCATCCTCCAGTTTGACAAAGATCAGAGAATCTATGATATAGAGATGAACAAACAGTGCTGTTTTTTATTTGACACTTTCATAATTGTTGTCACTTGATCATGCACCTATCCGTTACCTGCACTGCCATGTACGTAACTTGACTCATAATCATGACTACATATTATCGTACTCAGATTTATAGTCTATGGTTTATTTTGTACCATTGTCACTTAATCATTGCTGGTTTCAAATAAATTGCAATGAATCTTTACTACAGACTTGTGGTCCAATAAGAAAAAGCACAATACAATAGAAAAAAAAAAAAAAAAAGAGTAAAAAGAAGAGACAACAATTAAATAGGTACTTTAAAAAGACAAGAAAATCTGTGTCTCCAGAACTTGAACTCAAATAAAATTATACATTACATTTCTTAAGACAGCAAGTAGAGTATTGACGTGACCGTTTCAGAAGCACCCGCAAACATCATTAAAGGCCACCTGCAGCCTTTGCAGACTGGCTTTTATTGTAGTTACTCCACAAATGAGCAGTGTACATAGGGGTAAAATACAAAAACTGCACAATTCACAAGTCGCAAAGTCTGCAATTTTAAAAGCAAAACAAAATATAAACTAGGCCTGTGTATATCAACGAAACGGTCCCATACGTCTGCCCCATATACGTCTGCCACATCTGTCACCTTAATCCAACATTGTGTGATTTCTAAGGGATTTAATATTATTAACGAGCAATTAAGAGGCCCCGCCTTCAAACCATGACAAAGATGGGAAGGGTCCATTTGACTTTTTTGATTTGTCTGGATGTTTGTGAAGAATATTTTTGCCAAATTTTGAAAATTCCCTAAAACTACATTCTTCTTTCAGTCTATAGGGGGCACTATAGAGGTAACTGCCATCATATTGGTCAGATGTGTTCAGGGCCGGGGGGTAATTAGGTATTTCATGTTTGAGCCTAATCGGAGAATCACTGTACCAAGTTTCATTGCGCTCTGCCAAAGTAAGTGTGTCCAGGGTCCCATAGGGGTCATAAACATGGGGGCGCTATAGAGGCATCCTTTATTTGACCTCTGTAATGTGCCTATATACATTAAGTATACAATTGCCCGGATCAATGTGCCAAAATTCACACGATTTCGTTTATGTTCAGCAGGATTTTTGGCTCAATAAAAGTGCATCAAAACATTAATTAGTGAATTACTTAATTGTCATGAATCGAAGATGTACCAAAATCAATCCAGTTCTGCATCTTCATGATCTGTACTTGTGTGCAACAGTTGAAAAAGATCCAGCAAAGACTTCTGGAGTTATTGCGTTCACAGTTTTGGCTTATAACCAATGGGGCAATGCCAAATACTGTTTATGCAATTTTTTTTTTTAAATGGCTACTGGTTATGATTGTCCATGAAGGATTGATTTGGGAGGGGATTCAGACCTATCATACAAGTTAATAGCTACTTTCGGTGTAGCCATAGCTGCCCTGGGGCGGACTGATTTGATAAGGTAGCAGTAGCGCAACTGCCCTTTCAACCACCAAACAGGCTAGTTTGCACCAGAAATTGCACCAACCCTCCAATTAGTGGACGACCTGCTCTACCACCTAACATGCCCAATTCATGCCCAATGTAACCTCCTCTTGCCCCAAGTAGCACTAGAACAGCAAAAGAAATCCAGATGAAAAATGAGTGTAGTATGATTTTCTCTTAACATCAGGCCTGCCTCCACTATTGTATTTAAATGCTATCTCTTTATGTGCACTTGAGCTATTGTGTGCTCAAGCAATGAACAGTGGTATCAAGATTTTCATATCATTTTTTTATTGTGTTGATTCTCTCCCGTTGAGTGCTAGTCTACATCTACCGCAGCCTGGAGCTTCAGTTTTCAGCATGAATCATCTCCTGCTCACCGGTGCATCACTGCCTCTCTGTCTGCTACAGGCTGTGGGTGGCTGGGCACTTTTCGTGGTGGATTGTTGCCTCTTGTTTGACTCATGGCTCAATACCAACCACAGCCACTAAAATATGGACACTGATTTAGTTGCTCAACAAATTAAAGTCTGGCACTAGAGCAGGGTTTAGCAAAAAAACAAAACAAAAAAAACAAAACATAAATCTAACTTAAAGCTGCACTTCCTGGTTTATTTCTCCATGTAGAGCAGGGTTTAGCAAAAAAACAAAACAAAAAAAACAAAACATAAATCTAACTTAAAGCTGCACTTCCTGGTTTATTTCTCCATGTATTTTAGCAAAGATAATTGTTAAGTTAGTAATACAACATAACAGAAGTCGTCTGAGAAAAAACGAGACTTGGAGGTCACCTGTGGGCGGGGTTAAAAGGGTTTTTGTTTTAGAGCGAGGGAAGGAACTGTTTAACCAATCACGTGCTTCCAAAGGAGAGGAGCGCTCTGATTGGTTGAAACATCATTTATTTATCAAGAACTAGAATCAATCAGGAGTAATGTGAGGGAGCTGATGTTTTATTTCAAAATTCACAGCTTCATCTCAACGATTTTTACTTTAAAAAATAAAAGTCAACTCCAGATCTCTGCTATGTTATTCTCATACTTCCGGGCTTGTGTACGTACTTCCTGGTTTGTGTGAGACCATGACAGAGGAACTTTTACAGTCACAAAATTAGGTAGTGCAGCTTTAAACCATAACCATAATATTTGTTCCTATCGCTCTATCACCCTCTAGAGGACACTGAGTATTACCATGAGATTACCATAAATAGTACACCTACCTATATCTGCCACACACGCACACACACGCACACACACACACACGCACACACACACACACACACACACGCACACACACACACACACACACAAACACACACACGCCATATTTCTGATGTTCCAGGGTCAACATCGTAGTTTTTGTTCCAGGAGCATCTTTCTATGAACCCTAACCTAGCACCCTAACCATGGCCTTGGCCCTAACCTTAACCAGTTGATTTTCTGGCCCTAACCTTAACCAGACAAAGGGACCAATATAAAACCCTAACCATGGCCCTGGCCCTAACCAGTTAAAATCCTGCCAAAACCAACAACTTCCATGTTGGTCCTGGAACATCAGAAACACGGGGAAATCAGATCAACCTAACAACAGTATGCATAGGTTTGAGCAGGATTCAAACCATCAAACCTGTTACTGCTCAAACACTCACAAGTTGTTGCCCAAGCACCTATGTCTCTACATAAACATTCAATATTATTTTGGCCCCAGCCTACAACAAACAGGAAGTTTGGATTGAAATTGGGATGTCAGGTATATTTGACAGCCTCTAACTTGCACATACTTTGTCTGATTAGGCTCAAACCTGAAACACCTAATTACCCCCCGGCCCTGAACACATCTGACTAATATGATGGCAGTTACCTCTATAGCACCCCCTATAGACTGAAAGAAGAATGTTGTTTTAGAGAAATTAAAAACATTCTTCACAAACATCCAGACAAATAAAAAAGTCAAATAGACTCTTCCCATGTTTGTCATGGTTTGGGGGCGGGGCCTCTCTTTAACAGTATAAAACCTGAAAACAATGTCTGATTAAAGTGGTCATTAGTGCCATAGCATTTGGCGCAGATGACAGCATGAGCCTAGTTTATGGACTGAAAACATATGTAGTTAGATTTTTTTTATATATATTTGTCTCCAATAGTCTTCAGTGTTTTATTTGCTGTTTGCTCTATGTGCTGTTTGAACTTTCACGGTTCCTGACCCGTACCTCTGCTGGAGAGATGTGAGTCAGGTATTGTAGCACAGCGGCAAGAAGAAGATCCCAGGTTTGATCATTTTAGCAGGCATTTCTGTGTGGAGTTTGCATGTTCTCCCCGTGCCTGCGTATATTTCTTCTGGGCACTCCGTTTTACTATCAAAAATATATACAAAATTTTTCCCAATGCATGGGGCCAGGACAACCTTAGTGGTAATTTCCAGGTTAAATAAAGGTCAAATTTAGCTGTGAGTCACTCTGAGGCATAGAGTTGTTTTATATGGTTAATTGATGTGTAAGAATGTTCATGGTCTTTCCTCAACAAATAATTTGCACTGACTTCTCAATGTTTAAGTTCCAATCTTCAAGTCCAAGTAGTTTTATCTTCCTGTGTGCAGTCCAAACATCAGTATTGTGTGGATGGTGAGCATGTGACAGAGAAGCTAGCACATCCACACAAATGGAGCTTAGAGAGCTTTCCAAAACCTTAAAAAAAAAAAAGTTCAGTTCTGCTGGTATATTAGTGGTAATATTGTTGATAATTCTGCCATTGTGGTATTTGGACATTTTCTTTCTTTCTTTCTTTCTTTTTGCTTGCTCAATAATAATTATTTTCTTACACAGCGGCTCTGATCTCTTGTTTTTCGAGTGCTTAGAGACAGGGACAAGCCTGTGTAATAAAGCCTGTACTGCTGCTGTATTTCTGGAGTGTGTATGTGTGATGTGGCCTCTCTGAAGTCCATCAGGGGGGATTATTAAAGCAGTACATAATGAGGAGGACGGGAAGGAGATCTGAGTCTGTGGGAGTGGTGGACCTATCAAAGCTCTCACCAGATCTCCATGGACCTCCGGACTCCAACATTAGTATATTTGAGATTGATTATTACATGTGATGGTGGCATTATCAGTCTGGATCACCTGGATGAGACAGAAGTTATGCGGCAGCACACAGCTGGTCCACCTACAGTCTCAGCAAAACACTGACATCATTATTGCAATGACACAAAAATCAATGAGCATAAACAACCCATTTTTGTCTGTTTTTTGGTTTTAAAGGAAAACCACAGAAAATTTCATGGGAAAATGTGCACACTAATCAACTCTATAAAACACATCTCTTCATCAGAGTGCAGCATGCTGATAAAAATGACACACATGAAAAAGTGTTGCAGCTGCAGGACTCGCTCTTGAAAGGCTAACAACACAGTCCATATATTAGCAGTTTGTATGTATTACCCACCAGTCAACAACCACCAGTGCAATAATATAACTTTCCAGTCTTCCACTCTTCCAGAACTTACTGTCACAAATGGTAAAGCTAATGACACAATGGATGGCTGCGGACACTCCACAAGCGATTTTTGGACCATTTCCTGCGTCGCCTTGAGATCACAGAGGTCGTAGTGTGATCGTAAGTTTGTAGACAGGTTCTTGGTCATGTCCAAGGTTTGCTACGAGCAGTCTACGAAACCTCTCTTCTACTAACACAACACGAATGGCTTAAAGACCACCTAAGAACAATGCACGACATTTATGGGTTATTTATGGTCAAAGCGCTGTGTGTATGCCGCAAGGACACATTCAGTTGTTTTTACTGGTCTCTTAAGGTGGTCCTACGTCATACAAGCCTGCTCATATATGGGCATGGAGTGCCCTCTATAGGAACCGGGATGACACTATAACGCAAGGAGACGGGCCATTCCTTTGAAGACAGTGAGGTGCGGATCTTGGCCAGAGAAAGCAAGTGATTTGAAAGAGGAGTCAAAGAAGCTTGTTTTGTCACAAAGGAAAACCCTTCTCTGAACAGAGGTGGTGGTCTCAGATTTAACCTCCCTAAAGTGTACAAAACAATACTGAAGAACAACAA
>JAVQKC010052335.1:0-11964 GCA_036025475.1 Philypnodon macrostomus | reverse complement strand
AAACAGGAAGTCGGCCATTTTGGATTGAAATGGTGAGGTCAGGTATATTTGACAGCCTCTAACGTGCACATACTTTGCCCGATTAGGCTCTAACCTGAAATACCTAATTACCCCCCGGCCCTGAACACATATGACTAATCTGATGGCAGTTTCCTCTATAGCGCCTCCTATAGACTGAAAGAAGAATGTAGTTTTAGGGAAATTTACAAAATTTGGCAAAAACATCCTTCACAAACATCCAGACAAATCAAAAAAGTAAAATAGACCCTTCCCATGTTTGTCATGGTTTGGGGGCGGGGCCTCTTAATTGCTCGTTAACAACATTAAAACCCATAGAAATCACACAATGTCTGATTAAGGTCCCGTTGGTGCCAGTTGGGGCAGACGTATGGGGCAGACGTATGGGGCCGTTTCGCCGATATACACCTTGCTGTCGGGGACCACAGCGTAGACCTAGTTGCATAATTATATAGTTGCTAAATCGCAGAATAAACATGCCTCCAATAAAATCATGAACACACACCACCACCAGTGTCTAGGCCCTGGGGGGGGAGACGTACTCATACAACGTTCAGCATATATCTCCATGCACATGTCTTTCCACCCGGGCCTAAACGTCAAATGTGTATTTTACCACACAATAAATCATCTCTAATGCCGTTCTGTTTCTGTGAGTCTCTCCAGGTTGAAATAAACATCATCAATCATTTGTTTACAGAAAAAAAACAATTTGTAGCCGTTATGTGTCTATTAAGGTGAAATAATTACTCACTAAAAGAAGCTAGAGCTGCCAATATTGGGTGAAAAAATGAGCCTGGCCCACCATCGTTGTGGATCATGTTGATTTTAGTGGCTATACATACAACCAATCAGAATGGCAAAAAGTCTAGCATAGATTATGAAGAGAGATAGTAGTAATGATATAAAGTTCGTACAGAAGGATCGAGCCCTGTTTAGGAGCTGTTTATTTCACTACATTATCACGTATGGATCGGCCACACAGGAGCCTGCTGCTGGAGCGGAGGATAAAGCCTCATTAACCTCAGTCCGATGCATCTGATTCTGATTTACTCTGATGATTTCTTACGTGAAATCCGACTTACAGTATATATGTCTTTTGACTCCGGAGCAACTTATAGACCCTTTCAAAATTTGTTACAGAAAGTTCTAAATTCTGGAATGTATGCAACTGGAGGCAAGACCGTAATACAGTTTCAATGGAGAAATTAGAATTAGCCAAAAAATGTTGCAAATGAAGATGGTTTTGACAAAGTCCCTCCACTCTCTACATGTAGGTGATGTCAGAGCCTGGGTAGGAAACATTAGTAAATGTACCTCACATTGTATGTTTATTTCATGTACACATTAGTAACAGTTAGACTTTTGATTTGTAGATTTTACTGGACAAGTCCTCACAGAAATGTTGAAGACCACAATAGTTTTTTCAGTGTATGTTCAGAATTTTTCTATCTCTCACAAACACTACTGTTTTTGTAAAGTTAACTCACTTTTGCTCCAGTTGCCTCCATTCTGGAACTTTCAGCATTCCATATTACACATTTTAAAGGGTCCAGAAAATACAGTAGTCAGAATGGTTCAAGATCTTATTGGATAGATTCTGGACAAGCTTCACTTAAGAAGCTTCAAAAATGTGTAAATGCAAAAAATAAAAAAGCAGCCACAACATTGTTGGCCGAATCAGGCGTTTGGATATTGTACCTTCTGGGGGTGCGAGGGTGTGGATGGTTGGGATGGAGAAGGAGCTCGGCGGGGGCTGGAGGGTGTTGGTGAGCGCTGGTTGGTGTAAAGGCTGCTGGGACGAGCTCTTGGCCTCACACAAAAACACGGTGGCCTGCCTCTGGAGCACCTGCGAGAGCGAAAAGGGAGACGGAGATAAATACCTGCAAGAGCTGACATTTCAGGAGATGCTCAGTGGAAAAATGCAGTTTCAAACATAACAGAAGTACAGAGGACGTTGACATTTAGAATATACGGAGATCCACATTCGGTCGATTGATAAGACACGATCGGATGAGCTGACTGGACAGAGGGTACATTTGTTTACGTTGTTTTTTAAATATATGTTTTTAAAGTGCACTACTCTGTTTGGTAAAAATGCATTGATTCATTTTCAGAAACGTGGAAAAAAAATATAAGCTTTTTGTGGCTTGATGTTTTTGTGCTAGGATGGAATTCTATTTATTTATTTAAGACTTTGTGAACTCTTTTTTAATCTGTCTGATTAGAACTCCAAAAAACGAAATAAACAACAAAAACAACGACAAAATCAACAACAGCAAAATTAATAATAAAATCAACAGAAACAACAATGACAAAATCAACAACAGCAAAATCAATAATAAAATCAACAAAAACAACAATGACAAAATCAACAACAAAATCAACAACAGCAAAATCAATAATAAATCAACAAAAAACAACAAAACTACTGCTTTTTACTCTTACGTGAAATATTTTTTGAATGACCACATGTTCTCTGCATATAAATCTCTAAATCTGCACGTTGTACATAGAAAAGCAGTTTGCATTTAACGTCATGGCCCGGTTATAATATGGTAATTAAGTGGTAATAAACAGGTAATAATATAGTCATAATTGTTCATTTCCAATTAATTTCAATGTATATTCTATGTATTTACAGACCCTAACCCCCAAGCTAACTATGATTTTTAGCATAATAAATACATGCATGATATTACAAGGGTATTTGCTTGACTATATTCTTATACCGTGATGTATCCATAACAAAATAAGACTGAGAGCTGGAGTACCTGGATGGTGAGGCAGTAAGTGACCACCATGATGACCAGTGGAATGAAGAAGGCCACAAACGAACCAATCAGCATGAAGCGCTCCTCGTTCAAAACACAGCTGCCGTTCACAAACACCTTGTCCTCGTTGTGAAGGCCGATGACCGGGATGGGCATTGAAACGCCTGAAAAATAGAACACAAAATGAAACATTTCACTAAAACACAATATAATACGGTCACACAGAGCCAGTAAATCCACTTTTATAGAGACCTTGACGATTTCTAACGGTTTCTACAGGTTTTTTATGTATGTGCCATAATGACTGCATGTTCTTGCCTAATACAATAATTAGCACACACGTTAAGACTGTAAACATTGGATCAACAAACGTGACATTTGAGCTCAATGCTAATCTGTTTTTTCATTATGACAAATCATATTAATTAAATACTACATACGTGCACCAATATGCCACTCTTAGCAGTTTTATGGCTAAACCAGATCTCAACCAGTACAAAACCAGGTCTAAACTAGCTCCAAACCAGGTCTAAAAAGGTTCTAAACCACGTCTAAGCAGAACTAATTTGGTCATCCATGTTAAACCAACTCTCACCCTGGAATAAATGAGGATTAAACCAGGTCTAAACTAGCTCCAAACCAGGTCTAAATAAGGTCTAAACAGGAACAAAATACCAAAACAAGATCTAAGCCAGAACTAATTCAGGATTAAACCAGGTCCAAATAAGATCTAGACCAGGACTAAATGAGGATTACAACAGGTCTATAAAGGTCTACATCAGGAATATACCAGGTCTACAAAAAACTCTAAACCAGGAATAAAACCAGGTCTAAAAAAACTCTAAACTAGTACTAAAACTGTCTAAATAAGATCTAAATCAGGTCTAAGACTTGGCCAAGATTAACCCAGAATAAGATTAAACTCCAAATCAGGTCTAAATTGGATCTGATCAGTTTTGTCTGTTTAGAAAGACTGAATTATTCAAACAAAAATCACTAAATAGATGTTTATTTGCAGAAGGAGTTTGTCAAATGCTATGAACAATGCTGAGCTGGACATAATTTTCTGGTTAAATGACATCAAATAAAACACTCATTACAGAGAACACAGCGGGCCATTTCTATAATAACAACGTCCATAAATTAAACACAAAATCAACACATGACCCTCAGCAAATGTATGATAATTGTAATAAACACAGAATGACCTAATTATAGTGTAACATTAGGCAGACAAGAGCTAAATAACCAATGGACTTTGAGTGAGATTGTCTGGAACATGTTTAATCTAAAATAGAAAAAAAATGGAGGCAAATAGAGGTTCTAGGTTGGGTAAAAAAATGCATTTCCCAGTTAAGAAAAACAATAAATGAGACGGCAATAGAGAAAAATAGTTGACAGTCAATTCTACAGCTTAAGCCATCTGAGGAAAAATTGTTTTTTTAAGGATTTTTGTTTAACCAATCACATGCTTCCACCCTGGTCTATTCAGAACTAATGTAGAGGTATGGAGACGCTGAGGTTATATTTTTTTTTTTTTTTTATTAAACAATTAATTTTTTTAATGTAAATTTATTTTTGGGCCTTTTTCAACTTTATTGGACATGCTCAACAGCCGTCCAGCTAAAAATCATATTCAAAGACATTGAAGACCTATTCTCTTCTCCATGAAGCTATTATTATTTAGACTGTATATGCAGCACTGTCTGGAGCCAGCAGGGGGCCAGCAAACAGAAAAAGGGCAATGTCAGTATCTTGGGGATATTTGTGTGTTTTCGGCCACGATAACTCTTTAATGGCACGGTGCATCATTCCCTTCGCTCAGCTGGAGACATCCAAAGGCAATTTGGAGCAACAGTGGCTCGTCTAATGCAATGGGCTGCACACAGACCCCCTGCAGGCTTAACAATTTACGTGTATTAAACCTGAGCGTATATTTCTGCAGGACCTAATATAAAAAGTTTGGGGTTTTGCATTGATTTATACACATTACCTCAAATACATCTGGCAGATTTTACAGGTTGGTGGTTTGAATGCCACTTACTGTTGTTGTATCCTTGGGCAAGACACTTCATCATCCACCTCATATGAATGAAAGTGTGATGTGGGTTGGTGCCAAATGGTAGTTTACCACCACCAATGTGTGACTGTGGTGTGACTATGACCAGAATCATGTTGAAAAAGCCATTAGGCATGGTAAATAAAAACACCAACAATATTAGCCAGTCACTTACGATGTCTGGATTTCAAGTTTATTTGTCATATGCAGGTTCAACACAGGGTCAAAATTGCAATGCGTGCCTTATGCAGACCCCTGCTGTGGTAAATGTCCTGGATGGGGGGGGAGACTGCTGCCAGTGAGGTCCTCTGCCATTCGCACCACCCTCTGGAGTGCTTTTCGGGATTTAGTCCCATGGGGGAATTGGACCCCTGACCACATGCACCAAAGGTAGATGGACTAACATGGCACTGCATATGAAAAGTCAAAAACACAAAAAGGTACCAATAAAAGACCCAGTACCAACTCATTTTTACAGAAATCTCTATTATTTGCTAATTTTCTTGTAAATTGGTCAAGGTGAAAGAACTCTAGCCCAAGCCCAACGCTGCTAATTTCATTCCCTATTTCCCAATAGTCCAGTCTGAAAGCTATGTGGTTCGACTGGTGCCAGACATCAGCGCGTGTCCGGAGGTGTACGCAGCAGGAGCTGACCCTTATTGTGTTGAGAATAAAGATGGCAGACACATGGGAAAGACAGCCCGGGTCGGAGGCAATCACACGGATCAGGGAGGATTATTGAATATTTGTACTGCTCTCATGTATACAGTAATTTCATTTTATAGACTATATTCTGGTAAATGGACTTTTCTGAGCTTTTAACCAGGTTCTGATTATGTTTCTGCCTCAAACGCAGACCCAAAGTGGTGTTTAGGTTCATTCGGGCGTGTTTGAGTAATTCATTATGTTGCTTGTCCTCTCCAAGAGCTGAAAAAGGATGCGTCTGCCTGTAAATCTCTCACATATATTATATACTATCACAACAATACGTAAGTGGGACTGAGCCTATAGTGTTTTTTGTCCACCACACACGAGGATCGAGGGCTAATCCTCTGGGATTGATCGTGGTGTAAGCCCTCTCGGACCTCAATCACAGCGGATGGCAGCAGAGCAGAACCTCCACAGGGGTCAGTCAAATCCCAGTGGACAGACAGACGGACTTAAAGACTTCAGTATCTCAAGTCAATACTCTAGAAAAACATTCCTTGGAAAGAAAACTAATGGCCTTACAGCTTTTGGACTATAGTCTGAAGGAAAACTCGATCACAATTGGCCAAAGGGGTATCCCACAAAGTCTGATTTGATGTTGCTGTAGAGGCCAGGGGAGGGACTAAAAGAAAACTCGATCACTATTGGCCAAAGTAGTATCCCACAAAGTCTGATTTGATGTTGCTGTAGAGGCCAGGGGAGGGACTAAAGGAAAACTCGATCACTATTGGCCAAAGTAGTATCCCACAAAGTCTGATTTGATGTTGCTGTAGAGGCCAGGGGAGGGGCTAAAGGAAAACTGGACTAATATTCGTCAAAGTATTACCCCACAAAGTCTGATTTGATGTTGCTGAAGAGGCCAGGGGAGGGACTAAAGGAAAACTCGATCACTATTGGCCAAAGTGGTATCCCACAAAGTCTGATTTGATGTTGCTGTAGTGGCCAGAGGAGACACTTTAGTAAAGACTACAACTTTTAAAGTGTCTTTGAAAGTACATTTGTGATTGTGTGGTCAGTTCTTGTTCAGTGTAAATATCTCCGTGTTCCTGTTAGGGTTCATGGGCTTGTAGCCTATTGCAGCTATGGGCCTTAGGTGGGCTACCGTCACTGGGCTGACACTTGGAAATACTGATGATTCACATTTATTCATCATTTTAACAGAGTCCATCTATGGATTTACTAATGTTTGAAAGTATGATAACGTGCAGAGAGAGCAGGAGTACAGAGCCAGTAAATGTGTCCTGAACGATAACATCAAACAGCTTTGGAAGAAAGAGTTAGCTTGGATCGAATCCAATAAAGAAACACAGATCGTTATCACAGACACGAGCCAGACCGAGAACCTTAGAGCTAAATGATAGAACTAAATACCAAAAAGTGGTTGTAATGTATACAGACACAAGAACTCAAAAGGTAAAGTAAAAGGTAAACTGGTCAGGTTGAATTTTCCGCTCGAACAGGGCAAAGTGAGCACTTGAAGAGAAGAAGCACAAGTGTATTTCATTCTCAGCGTGGTGTGAAAATCATCAACATTCAAACATAATGCATTTTTTACTGGCCCATTTTCATTTAGCATGTTTTTGAAGACCCTCAAACTGATTCACCGGTGCGCCTCTGCCGGGCCGACGGCTCTGTGGCTCACTGGTCGATCAAAATTGTATTTATTTGTACAAGACGATAGCCTTTTTCATTCCACTTGCAGTCCTCCTGATCCCATATCTGGTCACATATATATACAGAAAGGTAAACACGCACACCATAAAACAAACGTGTGTTCAACAGTTGGAATGCTATTACCGACTTTTATACTTTTATGAGAACATGAAAAAGTATGCTCTTGGAGTCCTGTCAATCTTTGGATCCACACATGTATGTGAGCAGTTCTCCAACACGCCTCACAGATGACACAGGTGACGGCATACAGGCCTGATGTGCAGACGCTGATCGTTGAGGTTCAGGAGCAGAAACCACATTAACCAAGTATGAGAAATATTTGAATTGCTTATTATTTTGCATATATTCATATTTTTCATTGTTCAGTGAAATAGTACAAGAAGAACTCAAATAGACATTGAGTATTTTACTTGAATGTTGAATGTTTTTGTTGCAGAAATGTAATTTGTTTTTTCTCTGCAGTCGTTCATTAAACACATAGTTTGCTTCTACATAACATAAAGGCAAAAAAACTGCAGTGTTAGTTCAGTTTAAATATCAAAGGGGTTTTGTGGCTCCCAGTGTTTTCTTTACTGTGGGAAACGGGTCCAAATGTCTCTTGGAATGGGGTTGGGGTTGCCGACCCCTGCATTAGACAGTGACTGGGGCTGGGGCAAAGTCTATCAACTAATCTCATTGGTATTGTATATTTCTATTGCATTGAATCCCATCAGAAAAAATTTGATCTGCACATGGCCCGTTTCACACACGGTCACAGCTTCAGATTCTATTCTAAAGGTCTGGACCTCACTGAGATAGGTCTGCTGTTCCATGTTTACCATTAACGCTGGCTCATTATTATTCCACACGAGTTCATACAAAACAGTGCCATACAATAACAACACTGTATTTCTCCCATAACCAACAATAGGGTCATAGCCTGAGTATTCCCATTGGACGCCCATAGTCTTTGGAATATACTGTACATAATTGTGGCTACATTACCCCCATTAGGGTGGGTCGAAAGACATATTGGCGTGCATTGTGGGTATTTTTGTGGGTATTTTGTTAAAATGTGGCAGACAGATAATGGCCTTAGTGGTATAGAAAGTCACATTTGAGTTTTTATTATGTGCAGTTTTGGGTCAATGCTAAAGCCCTCATTGTGTAGTTTGCATTTGACCCATCTGTCTGGAGCAGTAGGAAGAGCAGCGTCTGGACCCATCTCCAGATCTAGAGCCAGGATCTGGGTCAGGATTTACCTAGATGGAGGATTAACCTGATGTGGATGTTTTGGGTTGATGGAGGAGGAACCACCGAGACACAGGGAGAAACATGCAAACTCCACACAGAACATAGCGCCCGGTCCAGGACTCGAACCCGGGACTCGAACCGGGAACTCGAACTTGGGACTCGAACCCGGGACTCGAACCAGGGACTCGAACTTAGGACTCGAACTTTGGACTCAAACTTGGGACTCGAATCCAGGACTTGAACCCGGGACTCGAACCCGGGACTCGAAACCGGGACTCAAACTTAGGACTTGAACCCGGGACTCGAAACCGGGACTCAAACTTAGGACTTGAACCCGGGACTCGAACCCGGGACTTGAACACGGGACTCGAAACCAGGAATCAAACTTAGGACTTTAACCCGGGACTCAAACCCGGGACTCGAACCCGGGACTCGAACCCGGGACTCGAACCCGGGACTCAAACCCGGGACTTGAATAAGTCATGACATTGTGAATTAAATATAACTTTTTTGGTCAATATTCTTTAACCTGAAACACTAAACACAGGATTTTCTCCAGTATTTTTTCAGAAGAAATCAGTGTAAATCCAGCCTGGTCCGACTGCACAGAGAAGGTCCGTATGTATTTAGCTGCTGACCACACTAGCACCCCACACTTACTCAATGAGTATCTAATGACACTAGAACAGGGGGGTCCAAACTATGGCCCGGGACCCAAATGCGGCCCATTGAGGCCTCTGAATTGGCCCAGAGTGTCTTTTTCCTGCGTTTGACCGTACATAAGCCAACTACAAGAATGCATTGAATGTGTGATTGATTCCGCTCCACTTTTCTGTGTGGTTATAATCTAGAGCAGGGCTGACCGACTTCACCTACAGTACAGAAAAGTGGACCTGGATTATGTAGCGTCAAATGCAGTAAAAATACACTTTGGGCCAATTGAGAGGTGAGCCTGAGGGTCACGAAGAATTGCTCTGCCGCATTTGCCCCGATACGGAGTGAGAAACCTGCTGAACACATGTGTCCAGAAAACAGACTTTGGTGAAGTGAGACCGGTCCCATCAGAGAGTGGACCTGCTCAGGGGCCCTCAGTGAGATGGTCTGGACCCCTCTGTATTATGCATTAGCTGGTGTCGAAACTAAAGTAAATGATGAAACATACAGCGGCCCACGCCTCCTCAGATGAACCGGAGCTAATCACACACAGGGCACTTCGTAATAATCCCTGGCACTACGGATCATCTGTCAACACCTTTAACCAGTCTTACTCCTGCCATGTGATGACCAATCAGAATCAGACAAACAAACTGGCTGTACATGTAAGATGCTGTTATTATCAGTGCGTTGCAGATGTCCCCGGTGGGATAGTTAAAGTTAATCGCATTAAACCAAGCATTAATACGTCTCCCTCCAGGCCACCGTACGGGGAGGCTTCTGAGGCAGTGAACACCCACGGGAGCGACGGGGCCACAAGCGAGAGGCTGACGACCAACACGGTAAACGGGAATTCTGACAGTTTGAGGAACAGTTAGAGACATTGAGTTTGACAGGGCTGGACGATGGCAAAATCAGTTGAGTTTGATTGTTGGGTTTAGCTGGCGTACTACAGCTGCGTTCATATCTACAAACTCAATGTACCTCCACTCCAGAGTCATCATCACACTCATTACTATTTCTGTAAATAGTACTTTAATATGAACCCTGGCATTTCAGTAAAAATGTAAAAACTGAATCATCATCTTCCCAGATCCTCAAATATCACCCACACCTTTTATTTCTTAGTGCGTTCTTTTTCACCGAATGCAGATAAACAGTGTGTGATGTGGTGCGAGCGGGTCTCTGAGCAGCTCGGTGACGCACGTGAGAGTCTAGAGGGAGTTACTGAGGTTATACAGACCCATGTACACCCACTGGGGATAATACATGTCTCACAGCTGTATGAAGCATACATAACATCGCTCACATGTCGCATGTATGAGGAGCTGTTTGTCCTGATGAGGTGTGAGCTACAGCCCAGATCTCCAGAGGCCATCTTCCAAATGATTTACCCAAAAGTTTTCATCGAATTTAGCACTTGAGACTGCTGTCGAATGGTGTGATCACACCTACGAGCTGTTCAGACTGGCCCAAACTACAGCAGGAGAATGTGGGGATGATAAATCCTATATTATTAGCTCCTATATTTTGCCAACGTTTCTGAGCTTTTAGAAGAAACATTGATGCCAAGAGGTGTTATATCCCAGAAAGGGACTCACCTGTCGGGTGAGACAGGTGAGAATCAGAGCGTTTCTCATCGAGTCCAAGTGGAACCTCCACAAAACAGCTGGTATAAGATCAGTATTGTGTGTTTGATGTGACCTCCATGTGTCTGAAATAGACTGAAATGTCCAAAAAATGCATAATATAGGAGCTTTAAGGCTGTAAGCAGAGGGGACTTGAAGAGGATCTACCCTACAATGAGAACACTTCTGCAGACGTCTGACCACGGTGATGTGTGCAGGACTGGTGGATCTTCTGGGTAAAGGGGAGGATCTACCCTACAATGAGAACACTTCTGCAGACGTCTGACCACAGTGATGTGTGCAGGACTGGTGGATCTTCTGGGTAAAGGGTATTTGCTCTATCCATGAAGCCTTTCTCTTAAAGAGACTGTTTGGTAAATGTAGTTTGATTATTAATAAACTCATCCACACACTCTCAGCCCATGAAGGATCACAGTATGAACACAGTTCTTCAGTTACGCACTAACGATCTTTGACATTTTGAAGAAATTAACTTCTATTAACGTCTAACGAGCACAATTAAGCCCATGTCTGTCCAAAGGCATTTACCATTTTACAGGTAGACACTGAGTTATGCTTAGTTAAAAACATCACACTGATGCAGGGTTGACTAATGCAAGTGAAACCCACACCATCTTCCATAGAACGTTCTGGAAATATCCACCATTTCCTGATGATGTATCTTGTGTTTGGGCCAGGCTAAGGCTAACTGCAGGTCGGCCACACATCACACAGTTCTAATATTAGCCCCGGTTAGCCCACTGGGGTCAGATTGAGTGATTGCGACTGTATTGTGGAGAAATGGTTGTCACGGCAAAGGTGCAGAGGGCAATCACCGAGAAGCCTGGCGTTCGCTCCCAGAAACAAAAGTGAATTTCTTCCTCTGAGTGCCGTCATTTCGTCTAAACCCAATAATATCTCTCTAAGTTCTTATTTTAGCTACAAAGAGATTAAAAACACTCAAATGAGTGAGAACACAGACACTTCCTGCCTCCTGACACACCAAATAAAGTCTGTACAGTGTGAAATACAATACATCTGTAGATGCTCTGATACGGACGAATAGGCCCGTTACAAAAGTTCTTTTTACAGTCATATCGATCAAGATGTAAGTTTATACTGAGGAAATATCTATCTATCTATCTATCTATCTATCTATCTATCTATCTATCTATCTATCTATCTATCTATCTATCTATCTATCTATCTATCTATC
>JAVQKC010052327.1:0-46751 GCA_036025475.1 Philypnodon macrostomus | reverse complement strand
TTATAGATAGATATAGAAGATCAAGAACTGACATACGCTGACGTCAGGATATTGCAACAGCCCGGGAGACAACCGCCGCAGACCCCTGAGGTGGCAGTGGAGTACGGACAAGTAAGGTTTTCAAACCAGAGTCAGCATATTTCTGAAGGAGACAATGCATGTATATACGCCAAGGTCCAAAGATGATCTTCTGCCTGAACCTCTGATGAACGTCCAGTCTGTTTTAAATGTATTTATATATAATATATATATTTAATATATATATATATTTTATCATTTGTATTCTTATTTTTGCATTGTACTTTCTATATTTAACTGATGTACAACCCTATACTAACATTATAATGTATGTATGCCTACCTAATCATGAAGTGCAAGTATATTAACACCTATCGGTGTCAAACTATATATATGTTCAAATATTGGGTGGCAGTTTGTGTCTTTAGTATGTGGTTAACCACGTATTTTTATTGCAAGACATGTACCGTCAAGTAACACATTCAAGAAGTGTGTGAAAAATATCCATTTATCTATCTTCTTCTAATAATGATATTAATATGAACAAGGTGCCCTATGCATGACCAGTGGTGCGCAGGCCTCATTAAGTTATAAAACGACAAATGTAAAAATGCACTTCAGAAAACAACTTCTGTGCAAACACTGACACTTCGTCTGTTGATACCCAACCTCTACCAAGTTAATGATTGTAAAGCCATTAGAAACAACAGACGTGCTTGTAGAAACAGTAGCACAACAATTTGGAAGGAGCAAAAAGAGCAAAACATGCAACTGTATTAATAAAACATTAGCTGTTAGCATTATAGCATTAACACGTTTAATTTGCTTGTTCGGGTATTTTGATATTGCTGCAGTCTACAAAATACTTTACAGTAAATATAACAAAGCATGTATTTTACCAAACAACACCAAAAACTTTCATTTTTACAATCATTGAGGTTAAGTGATTGATTTCCTCAGTACTTTACAGGTTAAAGGTTGATTGCTCTGAACTATCATTCAGGTTATTCACAGGCCCATAAACTCATGTTTATGGCCTATGATAGTTGTAGTGTCCTCAAACAAACCAACTGGGAGCCTTTTTACCTGGATTTTCCTGTTGAACTCTGACTGACATAATCTATTGGGCAAATAATTGACTGCATAAGACAAGTGCAATGAAGAAACACCCATAGTGCCCTTTGGGATCTCATCAATCACCTTGTTTTCAATCACTGATAGCCACCTAATTACATATTGAGAAACATTTTAAAATTATAACAAATATTAAATGACATTTTAAACACCATATAGAAACAGGTGATGCCAGTCCATTCTGTCATGTGATGTGCCACACCACAAGAGCTATAAAAGTATAAAACTCATGTGATATTCCTTAATCCAGTTTGTGATGCCAGATATAAATGAACCATTATATTTACTAGACAAGAACAGAAAGATTACACACTATCAAAAAGCATCAGGTTTAAACACTTAATTTAGACACTGTTTAAAATGTAATATTGCGTGACAACCTTTTTTAAGTTATTACACATTTACATTTGCACATTGGACATTTTAGGTCTTGCATTTGTATCAAGGCTTCTACTGTAGGACTTGAGTCATGTGGTTGAGTAATTTGCAGCGCTGTCAGGATGTGGCTTAAATTTGCTATCAGTCTATCTAAACGTTGTGTGGAAACTTTAAGCCTTGTTCCTTATTTGTAACTAATAAAAAAAGCAATGCAAGCAGTTATCCAGCATTGGTCGGAAAAAGTTCTATATTAACTAGTATGTTTTTTCTCAAAAGGTTTTCATTGCTTATTTACTTACGTACTAGCTTGTACCTATGTAACGCATATTTGTACATGGTTTTTGGCAGATGAAAGTAAAAAAACAAAACAAAAAACTATATATTAATTATCAGTCCACGTCATTTTGATTTTCAACTAATACTCCTCTGAAATTGTGTCAGATAAAACGTCCCGGTGTGGGCTGGTGGAGACATGGGTGTCGGCCATGGCAGGTAGGGTGGGTGTGGTCGTGGACGCTTGCTGGGAATGCTGCTGCCTTTTCCTGCTGATCTTCCTCTCTTTGGCACGTCTGTTTTGAAACCATATCTTTATCTGATAAACAATAGCATAAATAGTTGTTGGCTTAAAGTTCAACCTCAGGAAATATCTGTAACTATTATTTATGGACTACTAAGATTAGCTTAAAATAGGAAACAGTGACTAAACCAGGTCTAAATCAGGACTAAACCTAATCTAAATGTTTAACCAAGCCTTAACCAGATCAACGGTTCAAAAGAGAACCTTCTGTGGGACTGGACATTACAAAACAGTAACTTCCCTTTTCTACATTATCATTAAATGTGACAAATATAGGTTGAAGATGTTCCACTTTGAAAATAAACCCTTTGTCTTTGAGAGTAGATGTGCATGCCAGTCTTTTGTCTTTGTATAACTTGATGATGATGTAGCAAAAATAACAAGATGCTACCAAATCCAGTGGTTAAAGGCAGTGATTATGGTCTTTTTAAGTCTTTTTGCAATTCAAGTCTCTAAATTGCCCTGTTTTAGTTTAGACCTGTTTTGTGTGTTCTCATTTATTCTCACCTGTCTTTCCGACAGACTTAGACCCACGGACAGCTCGCTCTTCCTCCTCATTGTGATATATTTGTTGTATTGAAACTCCTTTTCCAGCTCCAGTCGCTGATGATCAGTGTACACCACCCTGTACTTGTCCTGGGTGCGAGTTTTCCCCCCTGCAATCACAAATACTTGGTTAAAGTTTAGGGACAGATCACCACTAATAGAAACGAGCTATTGTTGCTTCAGTGAGTCACGTGTAGTCAGTGTTACTGGGGCCCAGGATAATTAAAGATGTCTGGTGCCATGTTCAAGTTCAGGCGCCACTTAAAAACTCATCAAGTCTATTAATCACATTAATAACTAATGTAAAGACTCACCACTATATTGCATCATCGGCTTGGCTTATCGCTGTGAGTGGGGTTTACATAGCTATTTACACAAGCAGCTATTCATTGACACATGTCCACACACACTTAGAAGAAAGAGCGGAGGGCTGAGTCAGAGATATATTGATCGGGAATCTTGGACAACATCGATCGAGGCAGTGCAGCAGCAGACACATGAACATGAATGCATTCATATTTGGTTCACTTGGGCTTAAGCAGGCTTTAAATGTTATCTAGCCAACCTGTCACGCTTCCAGTGGACAGAGAGGGTGGGGAGCGACACTCGCAGACTCCACGGCCTCTACTGTTAGCTTTGCATTGACATCTTGCATGTTGGCGGAAGGGAGAGGCATAAGGTTTGATGAATGTGTGTGCAGCTTGTCTTGATTGTGTGTTATGGTGAAATTGTTAAACAGTGAAATGTGTTTCAGTCTGTCGTCATCTGAACACTGTCAAAGATTTCTAGGACTGAGCTGTTACAGTAACAGTGGCTCTATAAATATGAACATAAATCTTCCAGCCTATGGTTTCTCAGTGACACGCCACAGTCTATTAAAAAAAATATATCCCATTGTTAAAATGTAGGGTTAAACATGTCTGATAATGAGAAAAGATCACAGACCTTCATTCCATGTACTACGGTAATCCTGAGAGGTGGGTAGTATCAGTTAGTTTTACTTGAGCATCTTTTTGAATAAACTGTACTTCTAAGAGTAGTTAGTGCGCCATATTTTTTACTCAGCTGTATTGTGTATTAAATACTATTACTTGAGTAAAAACTAGTATTTACACACCTCTGTTGTAATCAAGCTGTAGCTTAATGTTGTGGGAAATAGTGAGAAAATTTGGAAATTGTGTATTTGTTACACATTTTTTGGTATGGTTTCACATTTTTTGGTTTTAACCAGTGACCATCTGGTTGCAGGGACGCAGACGCTTACCCACTGCGCCACCGCTGCTTCTCAAATTTACAGTGGGGCTATATATATATATATATATATATATATTAAATCTGTTTGTCTTTTCAAAAAATCAATACTAATTATTTATTAAAAAAAATAATAATTTAATATAAAAAAGAGTTCTTAGAGTTTCTTAGAGCGTATTGGCTACTCTACTCATTTTTGGTAATAGTATAAACATAGATGATTAATGCTGACCCGGAGCAGACGTCCTGGCTGGTTCAGGGGGCCTCCTCCTGGAAAATATGGGGTCCTGTCCGGAGATAAAGGTGTAGTTGTTGAAGGCGCCCCCTCCCGCGGTCACAGGGGTGCTGCTCAGCTCGTGGGAGGTGAAGCTGCTCTGTCCCGGGGACCCTTGGTGGAGGCTGTACGGATAGTCGTCCCGTGGGGTATAGGGGTTCCATGAGGTGGTGGAGGGGTCGCCCACATGCGGGTGATAGGAGAACTCATACGGAGGGGGAATGTACTGACCACTCAGGGCCAGGGTCTGTGCCGGGACTCTGGGGGGAGAGGTGGGGTACATACCGGTGTCTTCTTCGCGCAGGTGTAAGCTCAAACCTCGTGATGCATGATAGACCACTCTTATTAACCCCACCAGAGCTGTTCCCGTCTCAGTCCAGTCTTATGCCTGTAACACACGGCTGTCGAAGACTATAGTCGACACCTGGCTACACACCTTTATGGATTTACCTGAAGGAGTCCAGCATGACGTCACGGTTCACCTGCAGCTCGTGGGGAGGGCAGTGGCCGTTATTTACCCGAAACCACGTGAGCAGGTGAGTTTTATATAGTAGTAGTATGCTATTAGTAGGCTAGTTGGGGAATGGTGAAAACTACTTCATAGAGTTGTTTCCCCAAAAGTAAAGAAAAAGTAAGATTATTTCGTATTTGTGTGAAAAAACAATGGCCTAATTAGCTGACCCATGAAGAACATTAATATAGGCTAGCATACAGTATTGTTGCTAACAACAGGCCTCGGGCCCACTGCATAAGTCAAACAGTTGATGTTGAACTCACGTTTAGATTTAAAATATAAATGATAAAATTAATAAAAAAAATATATATACATTTAATACATTTTAGGCTACACAGTGGGTTAATTGTAAACACAAGAAAAAGAAAAGCTATCAAAAGGTCTTAATAGTGATTCAAATTAAGTATTTAGACTTACATTGTGCATCTCATGGCTGTAGTTGTCCAAAGCCACTAGAGGGCACTAGTGGTACCATACATAGGTCATGGCTCCACATCCATTATTATGAAGCTCCAGACAACAGTTTTTCCCATTTCATTTGTACATACTGTATTTACAGATTTAGAATATTTGCTCTCTCTAGTCAGTTTAGATTACATGCCTGTGAGAAGTGTGTGAATAGAGATAATAAAGCTGACTTAGTTTATAAACCCCATGATGTGAAACGTTGAAGAGCCTTTCCACTGCAGACACATAAAACAACTCACATCCAAAAGTCATACTCATGGTTTATCTTTAAAAGTGCATTATTAATAAACCACAGTGCATTACATCCATACATCATGGACTAAATATGTCAACAACAACATTCATGTCCTACAGTTTACAAAGATGACATGTTGAGCCTTTTTGAGGTTAGATAAATCTCAACTATTTATCCAAATGAGTATTTATTTTAGTGAATGCTTACACTATAAGATTTGTTTGAAACAGTGCAGCATAAACTGTGTTCCCACTGCCCTCCCCTTTCAGATGTTCAAACATATTCAGGGGACACTAATAAGAGACTTGAACCACTAAAGCAGCTAAAAGCTCACATGTGTCAGAAACAGAGCTAATGTACCCAGTGCTTTCATCTTCTGTAGACACTCATTTAACTGCAGTAATGCACTCTAAGCAAGATCCACAATGTTTTGGAAGATTTTGCAAAGCTGTGTAGTTCAATGGTCATAGTATTTTAGCTGTTTGAAAATACAATAATAAGCGTGTCCTTGGGTTTAGTTTTGGGAGCCTTTGTGTTTTTTTTTGTTTTATTTGCATTTGGAATTTAATTAATGTGACATTAGGGCTGAAACAGCTAATTGGATTAATTAAAAATCATTAGTTGCAGCTATAAAGAACATTTCTAAATGTAATAGTCAAACAAAACACATTAAGTTAATACAGGATTTTTGGACATTGTGTGGCCTATAGTTGATGAGGCTTTGTATTAATGATTATAATGTGTATGACTGCTGTTTTCAGATCATTAATAGCTCATTAATAGATAGATGTGAGCTACTGCAGATACAAACGACAGCCAGAAGGGGTCAGGTAAAAGAAATACGTTTAAAGACTTGTGTATGTAATGTCATGTTTAACAGATCCTTGGTTTGGGTCCAGGTCTAATATTGTCTCTTGCTATATTTTGGTGTCTCTGTCTATTTTCTATTGCTTACAAAGTATGCTATTATTATTTCTACTGCAGTCTTTCATAAATGTTTATAGATGGGAGGTGTTGATTGCAAAGACAGAATTAACATGGGACAGACCTCTGAGTTGTTATTTCGTTCTGTGTCTTATAGTATCTGGGGCACCAGTAGCTCTCTAATTACTGCTCGTAGGGCCTTCAGATTTTCTCTCTCAATTAGAGGCAAATATTCACACACCAGTTGTGCAGTATAGCGTGTTCCCTCCTCCCTCCTATGTTTGCTTTGTACCACTTGTCCACTCTATAGTTGGCACGAAAAGGCCTTTGTTGAATTTAACATAGATTAAAATTAAATGTAAAGTGGTGCTATTATGCTAACTCCACTTTTCTAAACTTTTAACCATGATGCAATGTTTTATATTGTTTAAAAAATATTGAACCTTTATTTATCCAGGTTAGTCCCACTGAGAATAAAACATCTCTTTTTGTCAAAAACATGCCTTGAGTTGTATTTCATTGAATGTATATTTGAGTAAGCTGAAGAAACTCCACCTTGCTAATACTTTCTGCTGTTTGCAATGCCAGTAAGTGGGTGTGGTCAATAGGGGGATAAGAGGGCCTTAATAGGAGGAGAGATATTGCATTTTTTGAAATCATAAAATGTTAATTGTTAGTCGAGGGGTAAGCAAAAATGATTCAAAAAGCTTTAAAAAATGCATATTTCCCTTTAAGACGGCCCTGAGAGACAGTATCAGGAAATGATTTATCTTGTGTTCTGTAGCATAGGGAAGAGGGTTGGATGTGTTTAACCTCTTTCACACCTGATTTCAGCAGACTTTTGTTTTCCTGAGAAACTGAGACTTCCATGTTTATTTCCAAAGCAGGACACTTTGACCTCCGCCAAAACTTTTTTCTTCCTTTTTGGCCTCTCACACACTCTTTCACTCTTTCTTCTTCTTTTTAATGTGTTTGTTGTTTCTCAGGGAGCTCGATGAGGTCCAGATTGCTGTTGCCAATAGTGACTGTCGCAGTTCACCTCCAGTTTTGCTCCAAATCCATTGATAAACAAATGAGTCGAGCCTGGGGCTTCAGACATGCTACCAAACAACAACAAGCAAAACTCTGGTCAGTTGTTTGAAGCTTTTTTCTCTCTCTCTCTCTCTCTCTGTTTCCTCTTCTGTTTTTTTCTTTGGTACCAATGCAGGATAGGGATTTCAAAGCTGATACAGATACCAACTCCAGCCACAAGAGGCAACTTAAAAAGAAGAAATTTTCACTTTTTGTTGTGGACCATTTGAGGCTTAATGAATAGAGCAGTCATCCCTTTTGGCTATACAAGTACTAGTTTATTGGACTAATGGAAACAAAGTTAAATCTGGATGAAACCAGGGCTACACTAAAACAGTAAATACATTAGTGGTAAACCAGAACTAAATGATGTCAATAGACGCAAAGACGAGGTCTAAACCAGGAATAAACTAGGGTAATCCGACCAAAATCAGAACGAAACAGGACTAAACCAAGTCTTAAAAGAACTCTACTAAAAGTAAACCAGGCCAGAACTATATCGGGAATAAATCAGGTCTGCATCGAACTTAACCACTACTCTTGAGTAGCACTAGAAAGACCTAAAGTTGTACCTGCACCACAGGTTAAGGAACCACTGGGATTGAGCATTTAGATCTAGTCACTGTATCTTTACCATTGCAAGATAGGGCTCTTTTGTAAAAAAGCTCATGTTTTTTGTTATGCTCCCCCTCCTAAAGCCCTCCCACCTCTCCTAACTCCCGCTGCTGGGCCGGTCCACTCACACTCTGCATCTATCAGTGAAGCAGTCCCAATTCCCCTGCTTGTATTGGGAGCACATTTCTTAAAACTTACAGTCCACTTTCAAGAGTGTGAGAGAGGGCATGAGACACCCATTGTGCTGTGATTTGACTAAACAAACATCAGGACCCTGAGTGGTGCCTCCTCCTTTTCCAGTGAGCTCCCGGGACAGCACAGATTAACCCCACAAGCCCTCCGCCTGAACATCTGAGCTGGTTTGTAACATATGAAGTAGAGACCACCAGCTGGAGAAGGGAGGTCCTGTTTTAGTTGTGGAACGACTGCCAACCCGCAACATCCACTGACAGTGAAAGAAGACTTATTTGAGTTTTGGGGATTCTGGTGAAGGTAAGTTTGGTCTAACCTCTGTTTTAAACCTCTTTACTGAAGCAGTATTAAAATTACATTGATATTGGGAATTCTGTAAATGTTAGTCTTTTTAAGTTTTCTGTGACTGTTATGCCCTCCATCCTTATCTGTACGCTTTGAAATGACATAAAAACTGGTTTGCCAAAGCTGTAATATAGTTAGTTAGTTGTGTGTTTATGTGTTTGGTATTTGTTGCTCACATTCTTGACTATGTAAATGAAGCCGTTACCGTGTGTGTGTGTGTGTGTGTGTGTGTGTGTGTGGGTGCAAGCAACCTGTTCAAACTTCATCTCAGTAGCGCTTGCATCTTTGTACATAGACACCTTTTCACTCTTTACATGCGGCAACTTTAACAATGTTTATCTTCTCGCTAAGTCAATGTGTTTGACAAGGTATTCCAGGGTTTCCCACAGACACACACACATATAGTAGAACAAGTTGTTTGTATGCTCTCCACTTTGTGCTTCACTGCTAAAGAGGTTGTTTAGACAGCTCTTCTTCACTCACCCGGAGTGAACTGGCGGTTCTTACTGCTAAAACATTACTTTTTTACTCCCTTGTGAATGATTCCAACAGAATCAATCCTCCCTTTATAGCAACAAGTGCCCTGTAAAGCATAGTTTGTTATCTGGGCTGGCATACGTCATTGTCAAAGGTATCTTCTTTATCTATGTATGTAAGACATATAGTCATGCAACCCACTATGGTCAAGTACTATCTTGCATTTAGTCTAAACTACCAGTTCAATCAAGGTTAACGTTTATTGATGCTGAGAGAAATGTGTCCCCTGTATTTGACCCATCCTTCAGTACCACTGGGGCAACCTGTCAGGATCTATGTAGCTTGAGGATTTTAGCCTAATGTGCATGTTTAGGGTTAATATCCCCTTGTTCATCACAGGAGACTGCTCTGCTGCATTGTAAGTTTCTTTATGACCGGGACACATGAGGCACACACGTCTTTTCTCTCTAATCCCTCCATATGTTTTGCACCTGAAAAGCGACCGACTTCCTTGCATTTATGGTGGCTGTGGTGCATATGGTTAACCATTTATGTTTCTACTGCGTGACTTAATATACAGTATTTAAAATGATTGATGGATGTGATGCATGCATGCAATTTTTGGTATGCTTTGTCTTGTCAAACAAAGGAATTTTCCCCTTTGAAGACCCCCATGCATTATGTTTGGAGGTTGTAGATATCTCAGTCCCAAAATTGTTTTGTGCTGTTGTTGTAGAGCTGTTGGAAAGTTGCATGCATGTCATACCTTTACTATCAACGACTTTAGATGCTATTGTATTCAGATCATACCTCCACAATCACCTTCATGTCTTTTGCTGAACATTTTGCAGCATCACCATAAAACAAAATATATTCTCCAAACCTAAATTGTAAAACACAGTGAAGCTTCATTTGTCATTTAAGCGGAGGGGATTTCTCTGTCTGTGCGTCAGGCCGCTGGTATGCACTGCAGCAGAGCACTTCTCCCCCGAGCCTCTATACAGTGTGCCCAGTCGGCTCCACGCCCCTCGGACCAAACCTAATCCACCGTCATCAGCTGTTTCCTGGTGCTCTGTACTCTCTCTCTCTCCAGCCTCTCTCTCAGAAAATCTGCTTTACATTAAACATTGTTTCCCATTAATTCAGAAGACTGTGGTGTTCCACCTTCTCATAGGTTTATTAGCGGGGGGAACCTACACAGGCACCGGAAGGACATGCAAAAAACAATAAATGGAGGAGATGAAAGCCTCTGGACATTTAACTCCTTCTTGATTTACAGAACAGAAGTGCTAACAACTCTGCCACTGTGCTTCCAAACAATCTTTGACACACCCAACCCACAAGATATATATATGTATAGTAGATGTGTAGATGGAATTAAAATCTTCACTCCAAGCTATTTAAGATTGCACTTAATACTTTAACAATTATTAGCTTTTAAAATTGACCAGCATTTTGCTAATCTAAAATGTAATGAAACAATAGAGAATATCTCCCTTATAAACATATTCAGGAAAGACTACATTATGATCAGGCAGAAAACAAGCCAAGAGTCTGATTTAACTAACTCATGCTGATGTGTAACCAATTGAGTAGAGGAGCTTCGAAGCATTGATCCCACACTGTCTGTGATTTATTGCTTGCACACAGCTGTTCAGCAGTTGAGCATGGATCTGATATCGCTTCATATGAACGTACTTCATGGTTGTAATTAAAAACGGTCCCTTTTTGTTTGAAGAATGATGGGGGTCTTGTCTGATAAACTGTAGTGAGATGTAAAGGCTTTGGGGCTCAATGGATTGAGCATTTACCCCTGAATTAGAAAATGCTTAGGATGAGTTTAGCTATTGGCACTGTATTTTTATCATTTTGAGAGTTTCAGTCTATTTCTTAAGCCCATACATCTTTTGGATATGAATGTGTTTGTGAACGGTGAGCATGTGTCGCCAACTAACTATTTCAGATTACAAACACTGACTGTGACTTTTATGGGGATTTTTAAATAATTGCTGGATATGCACTGATTCTATTTGTGTTTTGGTAGTTTAGGTCTATTACTTAAGCCCATTACTCACATACATGTACTTAAAAATGCTCTATTTTTTGTATTTGGTAATCTTGTCTTGGCTCATTATTAATCACACTTTCTTTCTTACTGAGCCGTTGCCTGTAAAGCTTTCCACAGGTCACTTCTGTCGGTCATGAAGCTAAGATATAATGAAGAGTCCTAAGTGGTTTTGTGATACAGCGTCCTGCTCGTTCAGCTGGTTGCCTCCCACTCACTCACAGCGAGATGACGGGCAGCTGCATCGTTTCCTCTGACCACTCCTGCAAGACAACTCCTTAGAGCAATGTAATGTTTCTTTTATGAAACCACAATTTAAAATGTGGTATGCATTAAATTGTGCAATACTGACTTTTAAAAAACTATAAGACAATAAGAATAGGATTTAAAATAGCTTGAAATACACTCACTGGCCACATTATTATTCACACTTGTTCAACCACTACATCAATACAGGGGGGAACAGGGAAAAAGGTGATTTAAGTGACTTTAAATATGGTATTTTTTTTAGAAGCTTAGAGGTGGATCTAAGTATTTCAGAATCTGCTAACCTATTGGGGTTAACTCAGAAGAGTTTAAAATGAATTGTCCCAAAAAGGAAAAAAAAATCCAGTGAGTGGCAAGTGGCCAGGTCAGTGCTTTGCTTCTATGTAAAAATTAGCAAATGATGGTGTCCATCAGATCATTTTAACACAGTGCTTTTCTTTCTGTTCTTTGTGCTGTCATGGGTCCAGCAGCAACACACTCAATTTGGTGTGATACAGGGCAGACAGAAGACAAGGCAAAAACAGCCTGTTGTTGCTTTTACAAGAGAAACTGATCCACCATGTAGATCAAGGAAGTGTTAATAATCAGCAATACCTTTATTACCATATCTATTGATGGGTTTTGCTTACTTTTTACCCCCTAGCAACAGTCTTCCCTTTTCTCATTCTCACTGTCTTATCTCACTATTTTGTTAAGAAAAAAATATTGCAAGCCAAAGCCAGTCCCATGTAATTGTATTCAGCTGGTTGTGTTTTTGGAGGTGTTGGGGAGTGTAGGCGTCCATTTCTCTTGAGACAAGGTTTGGGGCTTCAAGATTTTTTGGGGAGTGCACAGGAAGAAGGAGGTTAGATGTGCACATGCAAGCTGTGAAAAAAGTAAAAGATGTTGTGAGAAAGCATGGTTAGTTAAGTATTGGCTGAGACTGATTTATTGAACTGAGAGGTGGATAGAGTGGCCAAGAATGTACAACCTAAATGAAAAAAAATTTCAATATCACGGTAACAACCTTTGTACTACTTTTTCCATATCTCAGTGTTTTCCAACTCATTGTGGCTCCAGAACTAGTAAAAAAATCTCATAATTAAGCTTGTATCAAACACAAGCCACATCTAAGCCTGCCTCTAAACCGGTCCCTCAGCACCCCCACCTCACAGCAATCATTGCTAGAAAAGCCCATTTACTGCTCTGTTTGAAAGAGCGCTAACCAAAATCACAGTTCACCCTAAACATGTGTAGCCGCTGTGTCATTAAAGACCTGCTCTGGCTGCTGCAGTAGGACCACTCACAGAGAAGTCAAAGAGATTTATGGAGTTAGTGATGTTGATGTTTTTGAGTCTGATCATGTTTAGCTGGCTTCATTGCAAGCTCTAAAGTTACAGCTGAGAATTTGATATTTCTGCTGATCTAGATCCGCTCTTGTGTCCAACTGTGATTCTACAGTTTTTACTCAGCCCAGTGTAAGCAAACATCATTTCTGTCTACCTCAGCAGATAACCCCTCATAAGTTTTTCAGGCGGCAGTGGCTCAGGAAGTAGAGCCACTTTTAGTAGAGCTACTTTTGTGTCCTTGGGCAAGACACTTACAAGTTTGTTAGTAGTGATAAAAGAGGTTGTTGGCACGGAATGGCTGCCATATCAGTCTGCCCCAAGACAGCTTTGGCTACCACCACCACCATGTGTGACTGATCTAATTCTGCTCTTGTGTCCAACAGTGATTCTGCAGTTTCTCCCAAGCCTTGTGAAAGCAAAAACCATTTCTGTCAGCCGCAGTTGATAGCACTGCATGAAATGGATGCATTACAACTTTTTCTCAATTTTACTCCATTGCCAAAAAGCTACCCAACATTTGCCAAACATTTAGACTTTATTTTGGATGCAGAATTGTGTGACTTGAAGTAAATGTCCTGTAATAAATAATAAACTGTCACTTTTTAAGAGGTTTTCAATGCCTGAAGACCATATGTCACTTATCACAAAGTCCTTTAAAAGCAATGCACACTTAAGCATTTCCTGCTTACACAAGCTCACATCTTCAGCCCGTATGTTGGCGACATGTGTGCAGTGCACGGTTTATAAGTCATTATTACAGGTCTGGCTCTGTGCACAGTGCATGTGTGTAGATGGGGTCTGGAGCTTAGGGACCAGAAGGTTTTCCTCATGGGGGGGTGAGAGTAACCAAGTCAAGTGATAAAAATGGACGTTTGTTTAAACCAGGACACCCCGGGTCATTTTTTTCCCACAAAGCTTGCCAAAGTCCTGCTGTTGGGAGATCTGACATCCGTCTTAGTTAAGAAAATACTTGGACGATGATAAGGCCATGTAGATTGATTTTATTGGTGACTAGATTTTGTGCGTGACCTGAACAAGGCGCTCCATCATCTTTATTGGGGCTATAGTTGGAATGAAGTTACTATTAAAGGATTTTACATTTTTTTGTTGCACACAGCTTCCTGTTCCCTTCTGTAAACATAACTGTGTATTTGCTCATTCTTGGGTCTAACTTTATACTTCTTTGCCAGACACAGCTTTTTTCCCTTCTTTTTCTTCATTCTAATCAGTCTCCCATGGATTTCATGTATTTGTTTTGTGTTGTGAATTTTAGCCCACATTGTTATTTAAAGCAGTTTTTGTACATTTTGTGGCTTTTCTTGTTGTCATGTTGGAGTCTGGTGGTGGTAGTGGTGGTCTGCTGTGTCATTGATGCATCACTTGCTTACACCCACACAGGACCCAAAATGTTCCTACAGGAAATGGGAGCGCTCCAGCTGCACTACAGGATGACTCTTGGACATCTCTCACTTTTGTTATTGATTTTAGTCTCTGGGGACGCAGTCAAACAAACACTAGACTGCTTCATTATTCCCAGATGTTTGAATTTAAGTATATAAACTGTACATAATCCCAGCATTATTATTACAGGCTATAAGGACATATATTTACATTTATACTGTCCCAGGGCGGTGTGTGGGTTGAGGGGCGTCCCGTTGAGGATAAAGTTAACGCTCTTCCTCGTTAGCCCGCGACGCTTTGAGTGAAACAGGCTTGTTTGTAAAAACTCTGAAGGGTCAATCAGCCACCAGATTCCCAGCGTCTGTGGGAAAACTCCTGCAGCAGGATCACAGTTTATGATGATTACTGTGCCATCGCTAACATAAACAGACCTCAGGCCTCACATCATAACAGAGTATGTATTGTGTTTCAGCCATTCAAAACACAATAAACATAAACGTAAAAATCTAGAGCCTACAACTAATCTAAAAAAATAAAATAAAATAGATTTTGAATTTAGAATGTTGACAACCTCTGTTGAGTGGTTGTTTTGCTTTTTGCTGAAGCATTTGTGGCTGTTACTAGTGCTCCTTGATGAAAGTCCATGATATTACCAACAGATTTGGCAGATTAATATTTTACTGCCAGAAACAGTCTGTTACTTATTGTTAGGAGGATTTACAAGGACAGTAGGTCACAACGTCAGCAAGTAGCTTTTCTTTTTACAACGTGGACTCTGTTGTAGGCAGGTTGTCTCCTGTCCAAACATTATATTTCCATCCTTAAGAATAACTGGATGTCCCTTTCAATATCTCAGGTAGAAAAGCTTTTCTTATCCCAACATATTTTTTCTTTTCCTCCATATTAGTATAAACAGCATTAGCAGCCAGTCGCAATAAGATTTGTTAGTTCTTGGACCAAGTGACACATGCCTCCGGTGTCAGTGGCTGCTGCTGACCAAGTGTTGATGTACGTCTTCCTATCAGTGCAGACTGTCACGTGTTGTTGGTCCTAGATCCTCAGGGACATGGGGACCTCTCTGCTCTGGCCACAGTCACTGGCCCAAGTGTATCGGCCATCCTGGGAAATTTTTAGCCTAATACTGTGGGAATGTGAACTGTGCACATTACAGCAATTAAAACAAGGGAAGAGGTTGTGTGTTTGTTGTATGTGTGAGTCTGGTGTGAATGATGTAACTGTATATGTTTCATATCCTGACCTGTTGCATAAATATAATGTTCTTAAATTTGTGTGCGTCATGATTCTAGCGTGAAACAAATGTTTCTCACCCACAGCTTTTTTTCTGTCACTCTATTTTTTCTTTTTCATTTTATGAGAAACAGAAGGCGGGGGTGAAAACGGAGCATGTTTTTGGAGCAACTCAAGATTTCATTTTAGGAACGGAAGTGCACAGGGCAGTTATTTTGAAAGACAACTTAAGTCTGTATCTGGTTTAGGTTACTTTTATATCCTCGTCCAGTTTACCCAATTAGATCATGTCATCTTTAATTCAGTGCCAAATCAATAAACAACATGCACTGTATCACGCACTCTCCATCTCATCCTGATGAAATGACATGTAGTCTCAGTTATTAAAATAGAGCTATAAAATGTGGTTTGCATTATAAGGTAAATTTTAAATTTCTCAAAATTATGCAAAGCCTTACCCTTGAAAAAGACTATGAATAAATCAAACATATTAAACTACCATATAAACAACCCTTATGATTGCATGTAAAATATAATCCTGATCAAACATGACATAATACTTAGATATAGCCCATGGTCTTAAAATAGTCCTGGTTTGCATTATCTAGTAAACATTACAATTTCTCAAGATACAGTGCATTTGGACATTTTTCCATTGACTCCTCCTCAACTTCCTCCTCCACCCTCGCTCTTCCCAAGACTGGCTCTTCAGTCTCTCTCTCTGGTTCCCACCCTGTGACGGGCCTGTGATCCATCTCTAACTGTTTCCAGACATCTGCAGGCCCTTACCCCCATCACCAAAAACATAACAACGGCTCTTTCCTCCCCTTTCCCCCGTAGTTTTTGCAGTTAAATTCTTGTGCTAACATTGGTTAAATTTGGCCAGCGGGCTATTAGTGGAGTCACCTTTGACCATAAAGCTTGCAGGCAAGTGTTAAGAAATGTAGTGAAGTAACAATGATTTCAAAATTTTGACAGTATCTCACCATTGTGACATACGCTCATTGCCTTGGCCTCTGGTTAGTAACTTTTTTCACAAACCTCAACATCACTGAGTCTACCTGGGATTAGCATGAAGAAACAGATAGATGAGAGTAGCCTACAACCATAAAAGTGGTGTGGTCATGTGAGCTTTTGGTGCTGTCCTGAGTGCTGACTTTGTAACAACAGTCTTTAATCTTAATCTGTCATATAAATTATGATATTCTAGCCTTACCAAAACTGTTGTGCAGTTTATGGCCTCATTTTCATTTTTGTTTGCACCAAAAGCAATTAATTCACTGGAATGACAGCTTGGATGTGTCATTGTTGCCAGTAATCACACAGTAATCAGTTATTAGTGGGCAGAACCATTGTGGCTCTGTTCTGGTTCAGTGAGGCATTAAATATACCCAGAGTGGGCACTATAAGAGCTTTGGCAAGAAGCAATATTTTTGGTTTCTGTTTTTTACAGGCTTTTAGAAGTTATCTTTCATCACTTTGTTTGTCATTTTGTTGCTTAATCTGTTAGCATGATAAAACTTTCCGGACAGGTCAGTAACTGGACAGAAGGAACATCATATTAGCTCGGGACCATCGTCTGGATCCAGGAATTTTGTGCCAGTGTGGTTTTGGTGGATTCCTTACCATTGATCAGTTACCCCTGTTGGCTAGTTTGGGTCCAGGTCTGGGCACTATATTTTTACCATTGCCTTGGCAGAGAACTATGCTTTTTGAGTGCTTGTATTTATTTGTTATTTCTATTGATTGAAAGCAGATTGATCTTTTTTGATTTTCTTTACTCTTACATCTGGCTCTTTTGAAGAAGAGATGCAATCCATCATCATGTCAAGTCTATCTCTCACTCTAGGAAAGAACATTATTTGTGTGCGATTGAAGCTAAAACAACAAAGTAATGTGTAATGCATGATTCTATTGGATTTAGTTATTAATTACTTTTTTTATTTCATTATTTTCTAGAACAAAGTGCCTTGAGGCCCTTCACCATGAGGAGTGTGACTGTGTCCACTCTACATGTTGCAGTCTTAGGTAAGTGCTCACTGGAAAGAAAACTGCATGGATTAGATACAGCTTATTTTGTCAGTAATAGGGCTCTACAGTAAATCACAAATGTATGAAGTTAGATTATGACCAAATACAAAAAAACCCTTTTAGATCTAAATTTTGACCTGGCTATGCCTGGTTTAGAAGTACTGTAGTTTTGATTTAGCCCAGTTTTGACCAGTGAGTCCAAAGTTTCTCTTGTTATTGAACATCTAAAAAGTCTATGTTTGGACCTATTCTCATTTCGAATATCCACCCTTCATATCATTATTACGACATTCAACATAGCTTTGAAGTGTGAGGCAATAGGAGTCAGTCTGACCTCTAAATGCATCTATCACTTCTACTGCATCATTACCGCTCCAGACAGCTCATATCCCTCATCATTTAGAGCTTCAACACAATCTGGTTTGTCTTGTTGATATAACCCCTGGCCCCCATGCTGCTGTCACTGTGACCCTAAAACCTGACCTCTTTTCTTTGTTTTGTAAACCACAGCTCTTCTGTATCTCTTCTGTCCTGAGTTGGCCTGCCTAGAAATCACTCCGTCGGACAATGACTTCATCCTGGACAGAGGATCATCGCTGACTTTGACATGCACCGGTTCAGAGGAGACAACATGGGAGTTCAAAAGAGACGATGTGCCGTATTTTCAAGTGGACCAAGTGCAGCACGGCAGGAAAAGCTTCCAGATAGTTCAAAACAGTGGCATGGCCAGTGTACTGACCCTGTTTGAGGTCAGCTGGAAGCACAGTGGGGTTTACATTTGTATCGATCGACTAACTGGAGAAAGCCAAGAAGTAGTTGTGTTTGTATCAGGTATTAGTCCTTTGTTATATACATTTATAGTAATTTTACTTGGGCTTGATTGCATTGCAGTATTTCCCCCTGCATTTGTAGTTAAGGTGGCCACCTTGACTATAAGCAACATATATATATATATAAAATTGTGAATTAAAGGGGGTTTTATTACAGTGTATGTCATTAGTTAGTAAGTAGTGGCAAGAGTAAGTAGTAAACATGATTGTACTGATTGTATGCCTTTTATTTCTTACAGACCCTGAAGTATGGTTCATCGAGACCTCCCATGGCATGGTAACTAAGACCAGTAAAGACACCACCATCCCCTGCCTTGTCACCAACCCAAACATCACTGTAACCCTGTACGAGAAGGACACGGATGTGCCTCTCAAGGGGCTGTATGTCCCCAGCGTGGGGTACAGGGCGCAGCTGGAGGACCGGACATACGTGTGCCGCGGAGAGCTGAACGGGATAGTAAAGGAGTCTCAGGCTTTTTATGTCTTTAGTATCGTGGGTGAGTGATGAGAACAAGAGATACATTTTAAGTACTTAGCAAAAACAATTATTTGGCATTCATCCACACATCTTTTTCAATAAACCGCTACTATATGTAATATTAGAATCCTGAATAATTCATTTATCTTCCTACATGTCTGCCCATAGTCCCAGAAGCCATCGATGCTTACATCAACGCATCCAAAACGGTCCTGAAGGAGGGTGAACCGCTGACCGTGAACTGTACGGTGCACGGTGTGGAGCTGGTGTACTTTTCCTGGGATATTCCCAACAGAGAGGTGAGTGGGATGGGAGCTGAACAAGAGCTTTTGTTACGCTCTTCCCCTCATGATCACTCTGGGGCTTCACGGCCAAGCCCAAATCGCAACAAGACACACCTCAAATTTGATCTCTTGGGAAATTGAGCAAGTTTTTTAAGGAAATGTTGGTCAGGACTAAAACTGAACGTATGATACAGAACAGATACAGAATGTTTAGAGGCTACAAAGAAATGTAAGGCTGCACAATTTAGAAAAAACATCTGACAAATAGTGCAATTGTGATTACATTTGCGATAATGTTTTCAAAACAAAGATATATTTCACAGCACATTTTAAGCCTGTCTGGAAGCATTAACACTTGAAAGAAGACTAGAATAGTCCCTGTTAAACTTACTTCAGAGCATTTGCAGAGGTTAAACCTACAAGGTAAGCAGGTTTTTTTGTTCTTTTGTGATTAATTGTGCAAACTGAAGCAGATTTGAGACTGAGTAAGCCAAGTGACCCATGTAAAAGTAAAAAGTAAAACATTAGACTACACTGCCCCTAAACAGTAGCCTATAGTTACACTCTCACTACTGTGTTACAAATATTATCCATCCATATTTTCAACCCCCAAAAAACACCCCTGGTTACGCTAATAATAAGAAAAAGACAAATATAGAGGCAGACAAACAAAGGCGGGGGGAGGTAGGCGGAGCAAGGGGCCCAATGTAAAATCTTTGTGTAAGGGCCCAGAAAACCTGGCGGTGCCCCTGCTGACAGACAACATAACTCAAGATAACTCAAAATAAATACGTTAAAATCAGTCTAAAATAATAAAGTCTCTTCATGTCTTTCAGCTCATTGATGTGGAGCCTTTGGCTGATGTATTGTCCTCTATGAACATGCGCTCATGCCTCATCTTCCCTCAAGCCACCGTCGCTCACAGTGGAAACTACAAGTGCCACGTCCATGAAGGAGTCCAGGATCAGACGGCCTACGCCAGCGTCAACATCACTGTTCTCGGTTAGACACACGCACACACACACACACACACACACACACACAAATGCACCCACACACACACGCACAACTAAAACAAACTGATGCTAGACTGATTATTATTGTGTTACTCTGGCAATGAAAAGCTCAATTTTATGTAAAGCTTTAGCTGAGCAAGGTGTGAGAGGAAATTAAGTCAACGGCTGTATATTTTTGTTCAGAGCATAATATAAACTCTTGACACAACACTGGTCCTAAATAATACTGTCCAATTCAGAGATCTATTTTGGTATTGTACACATAGGCACCCAAAGAAAACCCAACGTCGGGTATATGTTGACCACTAAATCTAGCAGCAGGTAGCACATTTTATATGTATATATAGTCCCGATTGTAACCTTTCTTGGCCTTTTTGTCTACATTTCAAAGCTACTAGTTACTCTACATGCACTGAGGTGTGTAGTGTTTATAAAGGCCTTAAATATCTTGAACCGACATGCTCCGTAGAGACACTATAGGATGGTTTAGTGAGCTTCCTGAAGCCCAGTGGAAAAAGCTGATAATGTCTGTGCCCAGATGTTGAACTTTGAAAATAGAAGCTTGTGTGACTAAAACCAGGTTGTTCAGTGAAATAGCCCATGCTATTAGGCATTGTTCCAGGTAGTGAAACAATTAATTGAACACCAGGTATATTTTATACCAAAGACTGATCCTACTATTGGTTGTCCCAAGGATTCGTTCTGATTTAGTCCAGTTTAGTCCTGGTCAAGTTTAGACTTAATTTGAAACCAATTTATTCCTGCTTTACACTTGGTTTAGACCTAGCTTTGATTTAGCTTAGGATTTAGACCATATTTAGTCAAGTCCTAGTTTAACTCTATACATAAAAATAAAATACATCAATTAGAATTTCATATGAAAGATAACATTTTTCAATTTACTGATCTAAACATGTGTGTTTTTTTCCAGAGCACGGTTTTGTGAATGTGAAGCCTGCTCAGCAACCTAATATTTCTGCCAAGCTGCAAGAAAATGTGGAGCTGCGAGTGGAGATCGAGGCCTATCCTCCTCCTCAGGTTTACTGGAGAAAAGATGGCTCCATTATCAGAGGGGACAAAACCATCATCACCAGACAAGAGCTGGAAATCAGGTGAGGGTTAAGTACTGTCACTTTAAAATCATATTGTAATATGTAGTGGTAAAATGGTGGTAGAAGTATGAGATTTGTTTTCTTACTTACTCAAGTAGAAGCAAAAAGTATGGTAAATTTAAACTAGTGTTAAAATCTATATTTAAAAGTTACTCAAGTAAAAGTAACAGATTGATTAGGTCGTAAGGAGTTTGTCAGTCATCGCCAGGAAAGGCTTGTTCAGGGAGAAACACTATCCTCTCAAGAGGGAAGGGTTCTTTCAACACTTCAAAGACTTGACAATGTCAATATTTTAGTTTACAGTTTATGTAGCACAAGAGAAATATAGTAATGGTTTTAATTAAGGCTTATGTGTCAGCACAGATTACCCATTATGTAAATATTTCTCACTAATACTTTTGTTATTCTATACTGATTATGATGATTTTGTCTACAGATATGTCAGTATACTCACACTGGTCAGAGTCAGGACAGAGCAGAATGGCCTCTACACTGCTCTTGTTACTAATGGAGACGATACGAAGGAAATCACTTTTGACTTAGAGGTCCGAGGTAAGACATACCATTTTTGTATTTATAAACATTCTTAAAAAGTGGGACTATAATGTGTTTTCTATGGCGAAATTAGTCAAATGAGATACATTTAAGTTTTTTTGGACAAGTAAATGTACCACAATTGTTTACCAGAGTACGCCAAATGCTACATCAAATAAAGTGGCTAACCGTCGGCTTACCGTTGCCAGTTTGTTTATTCATACTTTGTGATATTTGGAGGCTAACACTAATTTCTCCATAGGAAATGCATTAGAATGTTTAAAAACTCAAAAAGGGTCTATAGATGACATGTCTTATTTTGCTATACCTTGTTTGTACTGTATGGCATTGTGAGTTATGTGTTTTTGTTTTTGTAGTTCCAGCACAGATTAAAGACCTAAGGGATCACCCGCTCCCTGGAAAGAGACACTTGGTGACCTGTTTGGCTGAGGGCGTCCCATCACCCATCATTCAGTGGTACAGCTGTGGCAGTATGCTCAAGTAAGTGCCACACCTCCTGCTTATCAGGGCATCAACACCAGGGGGAGCTCTGGACTCATTTGTTGACTACTCTTGAGTTTTGTGAATTGACTTTCCTTTTGTACTCACAGATTTTACTATCTTTGACACAGGTGCAGTAACCAGACAGCGATTTGGCAGCGGCTGATCCCAGAGCCAGAGGAGCTGAGTATTCAAACCAATGTGAGCTACAGTGAGGTCCGTAAAGTGAACCAGGTGTGGAGCCAGGTGACCTTCCACAAACCTCAGCATGTAACGGTCCGCTGTGAGACGAGCAACTGGGCAGGACTTATCGACCGGAGAGATGTCAAACTTATCTCCAGTAGTGAGTATCATGACCCATCTTTATTTTGGGAGGTTTTATGGTGCAATTTAGGCATTTGACTTGATAGGAAAACTAGAGACCTGTTAATATCCATATATATTTGTATCTCATTTTATTGGTTATTTGTTTATCTAGTATGAAAAAAATCTTATTCTTGCTTCATGTATTTCAGCATTGTTCTCCCAAGTGGCAGTGTTGGCTGCAGTTTTAGCTTTAGTGGTCATCATCATCATGTCATTCATCATCCTCATTGCTGTGTGGAGAAAGGTAGGACCTGCTGTACTTTTGATTTATATATCATTTTAACTACCAATTCTTCTACATTGAAAAGTAGATTAAGTAATTTTTTTTTGCTTTTTTTAGAAACCACGCTATGAGATCAGATGGAAGGTGATTGAATCTGTTAGTCAGGATGGTCATGAGTACATCTATGTGGACCCCATTCATTTGCCCTATGACCTAATTTGGGAGATGCCCCGGGACCACCTTGTGCTAGGTGAGTCGGTGGGAGTTTAGTAATAGAGGATAGAAAGTATATGCTAAATATGATGCACTTTATGTGCATATGCTCAAAGCGGTGTGAAATGTAGGTCAGCCATTGACAATTTTTCATTTTCTCTCATCTTTAACAGTACACTTGACTATGATTTAAAATGTATGTTGAATGGACCACAAGAACACCCTCTTCTAGCCTCTTCTTTATATTTTGCCAATTTATGTTGTCCAGGTCGCACTCTTGGGTCCGGAGCATTTGGCCGGGTGGTCGAAGCAACTGCGTATGGTCTCACCCATTCCCAGTCCAGCACAAAGGTGGCAGTGAAAATGCTGAAATGTAAGACCCTTTATTCAGTGTATTTTGTCTCATAAAACCACATTGCTAAAAGCCTGTATGGGCATCAGTATGGCACTAACGTCACTGCAAAATCCTTGTCAAGCTGAGTTTTAGATTGTTTGCCAGATTGGTTGGTCCAGGTTTTGTGCCAGGGGAGCATTGAGTTGTTTGGCAGCAGTGCACAACAGTATGTGTTGGTCTCACGGTTTTCTCTGTCGCCGTAGCTACAGCCCGAAGGAGCGAGACCCAGGCACTGATGTCCGAACTGAAGATTATGAGCCACCTCGGGCCACACCTCAATATTGTGAACCTGCTCGGAGCCTGCACTAAACATGGTTAGTCTAACAATATTTACTTTTTGCCGTATGTCTTTCCTGATGTGACTATCTATTTTTATCCGGGCTTGGTAGTTACATAAAAAGACTGGCATGTGACCTCTTGTGGCTGGACTAAAAACCCTCCTCCTGACTGAGTATAAATTAAAGGGAAGTTGTTTAATATGGGATTTTTTATCAATTCATATCAATTAGACACACTGTTTTTTTATCAGTTAGTCAGGTATAATTTATTTTTTACTATGGAGGACCAACATCTCTTCTATTGATGGGAAAAACTGTATTATACTATTGTGTCCTTTAATTTCTGTCTCAGGTCCCTTGTATCTGGTGACCGAGTACTGTCGATACGGAGACCTGGTGGATTACCTGCACAGGAACAAACACACCTTCCTCCAGTACTACGCCGAGAAGAACCAAGACGACTGCCTCATCTCCAGTGCCAGCACCCCGCTCAGTCAGAGGAAAGGGTAAGGGCCACATTAATATTGCAGGACAAGGGTTCTCAAACTGTGGTAGAGGTACAGTTGGTGGTACATAGAGCTTTTGCTGTTCATATATTGAAGTTTAATTTAATAGACCAGATTTAGTCTTTAGACTGGTCTCAGTTTAGCCCCGGTTTTGACAAGTAGTTCCAGTTTTGTCCTGGTTTAGACCTGGTTAAATCTTTGTTTAGACATGATTTAGACGTGGTTTAGTCCTTGTTCACAGTTGGTTTATAAATTGGTTTTGTCCTAGTTTTGTCCTAGTTTTGTTTATTTTTTTTGCAAAGATTTGGCCAGGATTACATTGCTTCCATTTTAGTCAATTAATATATTTTTTCAGCTAGTTCTTAGTGTGAACAGTAGATTTTCTGATTTTCTGTGACTGCAGATGTGTTTCCTCTCTATAATGTGTTAAATGCTTGGAAACCATGCATTTAGGTCAACTAACTACATTACATTTCACACTTTATATATGTCATTCAGCTATGTGTCCTTCGGAAGTGAGAGTGATGGAGGATATATGGATATGACCAAAGACGAGTTGTGTGTGTACGTCCCAATGCATGAGCAGATAGACACTATTAAGTACGCTGACATCCAGCCATCTCCATACGAGCCCACCTACCAGCAAGACATCTACCAAGAGCAAGGTTAGACGTGTTTAAGTTGAGATTACTTGTAAGAATACAAAAGACCAGCATCAAACATTAAGTGTGAACGGTAGTAACTAAACAGTAATGTCAAACTAGAGGTACAAACCAGGAAATACATTAAACCAATGAACAATGAACACCCTCAAATAAATAAGTCTGTATAATAATAAAGTTTGTGAATATTCTGCCTGTACATTTTAAACACATTTCTGGTCTAGTAAACTATACAAATGTTTGAGAAACACAGGAAGCAATTTTTTGACATGCAAATTATATATAGTATGGTGAAATAAGACCAGCCATTGAGCACTTAAACACCAGACATATGCATACTACCATGGAATGCTGGGATTTTTTTTACTCATGTTTTAACTTTAAAATCAATTAACACAGTACAGAATGGATGTATGGCCATTATTTTAGCACAGTTACACACTGTGGTTTTTCCCCACAAACAGTGATTCCTTTAGTCTATACTCATACTCATATATTCAGTATGCCTTGATGCCAGTATGCATCTCTAAATGCATTGGCTTTCTGCCATGTGTGTCTAATTGGCTATATTAGTAGTGAAAATGTGTCCCTAATAAAGTGGCCATTGAATGTATCATCACCTGTCTTTGTCTTATGGTAATCTTTAGGAGAAGGCAGAGTGGATTTGATCATCAGTGACTCTGCGACTCTCACCTACAATGATCTACTGGGCTTCAGCTACCAAGTAGCCAAGGGCATGGAGTTTCTTGCATCCAAAAATGTATTCCCACTTTAATCATTTTCATTTTTATATCTCACCCTTTGATTCAGTGAATGAACTTCATTATATTTATTGGTTGTTATGATTATCTGTTTATGCTACTGCAGTGTGTCCATCGAGACCTCGCTGCTAGAAACGTATTAATCTGTGAAGGCAAGCTGATAAAGATTTGTGACTTTGGCCTGGCCCGGGACATTATGCATGACTCCAACTACATCTCCAAAGGCAGTGTAAGTGGTGGTTACTGTATAAATCAACTGTAAAAAATTATCAAATTAAATTCTGCTGAAGACACAAAGTAAATGACTTTCCTAATAGTTCATCTTTCCCACATGCACTAACCGGTACTTGTGTCTCTGTTTAGACCTTCCTGCCCCTAAAGTGGATGGCACCAGAAAGCATTTTCCATAATTTGTACACCACCTTAAGCGATGTGTGGTCATACGGCATTCTTCTTTGGGAGATTTTCACCTTAGGTCAGTCACACACTCATTACATACGGCTTTAAAATAAGACCATGAACTCAATAATCCTATATGGGTTTCAGGAGTATGAACCACAACCTCAATCTGGACAATTTATGGCATTGTGAAATTAATCAAGCATGGTCTGCTGAATGGCCTTTTTTAAGTATAATTACTCTCCTTATAGCAGTAACCCTTTAAATAATTTTCCAACAAAGATTTTAGTGATTAACAATGGGATGGACTGCCCCTACCCTAAAGTCTGAGCAGGTAAGCGGTTGTCACAGTCCAACCTTATACCTGTACATACCTCTGTACATAGAGTTAGCCTGAGAGAGGGAGCAAACGTAAATTTTTTGTATTTTTTTAATCTAAAAATAAAAAAAAATCTTTAACATCTCGTCAAACATCCACATTATAATGGCTCCACACACAAAAACTGCAGACGTCAGCATGAGATCATCATTTAGTTGCAAGGAAGATCAATCTTCCTCGGTGGCTACAGTACATAGGTCACAATGAACCTCTTTCTGCTTTTCCAGGTATCTTAAACAGTGTGATAAAAACATGGGCCACGTAAATATTCATATACCTGACTGACAATACATCTCAAGTAGAGCATACTACTGTGTTTGACGACTCATGAAGGCCACATTTTGTTAGGCACAGTCAAGCTTTTAAATCAGCATTTCCTTGCTAAGTGTATTGTGAGCCCTATCCTTCCCACGATTTTTTGAAACTACCTTAAAAACAAAGAGGACAGTTGAGTTCATTTGCAGTATACCCTGAACGCTGCAAAACAAACTCACAATCCTGCCTCTGTGAGCGACTACCAAAGGTCCTCTGTGCTGTTCACTTTCTATCAGACAGTCACTGGACTTTTGCATCATTTTTTATATTCCTATTTGGGTCAGAGCAAATGTTTCATTGCATGGTCCGGGACAAACTGAGATCTGTGTTTTGGTGATCATAAATATGTTATTTTATTACAGGAGGAACACCATATCCAGATTTGCCTATGAATGAATTGTTCTACAATGCTCTAAAAAGAGGCTACAGAATGAATAAGCCGGCCCATGCGTCAGATGAAGTGTAAGTGCCAGGCTGACAGTAGTTTACCAAATAAGAAGAAATGGTGAAAGAAAATCATGGCATGTGTAAGGGTTCCAAAGGTGTTGATTTGGATTGATTTAGTATTATTTAGAGCTGGTTTAGGTCCTGTTTTAGGCCAGATAACGATGGTCATGGTTTAGAGCTTCCTTAGACCTGGTTTAGACTTGGTTTAGTTTTTAGTTATACCACTTTATACCTTGTTAAGACCTGATTTAGACCTGATTTAGACCTGATTTAGACCTGATTTAGACCTGATTTAGACTTGATTTAGACTTGATTTAGACCTGATTTAGACCTGATTTAGACCTGATTTAGACCTGGTTTAGACCTTGTTTAGTCCTGAAATAGTCTTTGTTGTTGTCCCATTATTGTTACATTTTTCTGCATTGATCCTTATTCTTATCCTAATCCTATATTGTGGCTTTAGGCTAAATTCAATGACATGCGTACTTTAATAACTTAGGCAGACAAGTATTTTCTGAGGTGGTACTTTTTATGAAACATTTTCTCTCTTGTTTTGTAGACATGAGATCATGAAAAAGTGCTGGGATGAGAAGTACGAGAAGAGGCCCGAGTTTTCCCACTTGGTTCACAGTGTGGGGAATATGTTGAGTGACAGCTACAAAAAGGTATTATACATTTACCAGACATTTACTCTATTTCTGCCTATCTGCCTTCTACTGGTAGGACATAAAAATACTTTGACTGTCCACTTTATAAGGTAGCCCCATAGTTAATGCTTAGATGCAGAATTATGCAAAAATACCTACTGAAGTTCAAACCAAACATCAGAATGAATAAAAAAGCTAACTAAAGATGCCTCCTTCTCCTCGACTTCTTCACCACATATTATTTGAGGTAGCTGGTCTAAACTTTGAAAAATTTGAAACTCTGACCACTTTTTATTTCTTCAGCAAGATGAGTGTTAAGTGTCAATTTTATAATGCAGGTATTAAGACAGTCTAAAACCATGTTAAGCACCTAGAGCTACACATGTACACTGTGATCCAACACATCTAATAGTTTGATTAGCACATACTGTTATCAATACTCCGTCATGGTCCCAATCAACTAAACATGTTTTCTCCCATGACCAGAAATACAACCAAGTAAACGACACCTTCATGAAGAGTGAGCACCCTGCGGTGGTTCGAGCCAAGCCCAGACTATCCTCTCCGTTCCTGGTCACAAGCCAGACATTCGGATCCTCATCCCCCATGAACCAGTCCCACTCTCTTGGCCCTAACCACCAAAACCATGGCCCTAGACCCTCCAGACACCATCCAGACGCACAAGACGTTATCCCCTCTTTCAACGACTACATCATTCCCATCCCGGACCCCAAACCAGATGAAGTTTTTACTGACACAGATGTTCCGTCAGAAAGTCCTGGAAGGTACACAAAAGTTAGGAACTAAATGCTAGGCTTGCAAAAAGGATGTGTTTTCTTAATGCTAATGACCACACACCCACTCGCCCAGATGTGACTGACACAAAAGATCTATTATGGAGGCTTAGATGCATGTTTCTTGTTATTTCAAAAAGCATTCCAGGAAATCTTTGAACAGTGATTGTATTTTTAGATATATTTAGCATAGACTGTGAGTGACCTAGTAACGTTTATAGAAATACACAGTTAAAACAGAAGTTGCTGTTGATGGTGGAATATTGATTATATCTGAATGCCGCGATCAAAATCAGCTTTGATCCTTATCTGTCATGCAGCAAACAAGGAAATGTGTTTAAGGGAGAAAAGATGATATACTATAGGCTTCATAATGTAGGACAATGGTTCTCAAACTGTGGTGCGGGCCCCACTTGTGGTACACAGGCTCTTTTTAGTGGTCTAATTTAGATCCAATTTTGGTTTAGTCTTTCTTTAGCTATGGTAGGAGCATGGTTTAGTCCTGATTCAGTTTTATGCTGCTATTTTTCCTTGTTTAGGTCAAATTTAGACCTGACCTAGACCGGCTTTTTTTCCACATTAATGTGCCTGTGTCTTGGTTGAGCCACATTCAAAATGAGAAAGACACATTTTTATTTTGCTGTGAATAGCTTAACATATTTATCACAATGTACCAGAAAAGTATTTGGGTCAGCAAGCTCAGGCTGACTTTGTATATTAGGAGCGTTGTAAAAAGAGGAAGATGTCAGGTCGTCTCTACCAGTCTGGGACATTTATATAAATAACTGCACTGTTCTGTTTTAACTGTGACTCATTTGAGACTGAAGAACTTAGCATTTTTTGTGTTTTTTTATTTCCTGCCTTCAGCTCCATGGCTCTAGAGGAGGAGACCGACTCTATGGACACAGCAGACACCCTCCCAGAAGAGGACAGGCTGGAGGAGAGCAGTGAGAGAGACGCCTTATTGGGCTGCTTTGGAACGCCTGAGGTAGAAGACAGCTTCCTTTAGTCTTCCTGTGTGGGACAAGCAAAAAATTGAGCCTTTTTTCCCCAAAATGTTTTGAAACGTGACTTAACTAGAATGTAGCAGCTGAGAAAGCGATCTTTGTATTTCCAGTAAACACTCTAAGGCAATGACCCTTTTAAAGTTTTTGTTTCACTGCAGTACCTCCAAAACGACACAATAATCTTCTCAAAACCACTTCGACTGAGAATTGCTAGCTACAGTATATTGGGTGTGCACTGTCTCTCAGCTAGGTTCAATTCTCAAGCTGCCTGACACATAATGTGGAGTCGGTGGGTCCTCCCCATGTTACTGTGTGCTCTTTTTGGGTACATTAGCTTCCTTTCACCCTATTTAAAAAAACAAGCCATGTTAGTAGGAATTAATCCAAATATCCCCTAAATGTCTCTGTGTCAGCTCTGCAACAGTCCAGGATGTACCCTGTTTAAGGTCCAAAATTCCAGTCAAGGATTTCTACAGCCCTTATGATGTTGATGACTTATTGGCCATTCAAATGCCTTTAGCCACAAATATTCAAAACGTTTTTACAAAAATGTCATGTTTTACTATAATTCATGTTTTAATGACCATCAGATATGTAGCATTTATATTGTATTTTGGCTATTTTTCCACAACTAGTTGCTCTAGATAGATACTTTTTAGATTTTTGTTGTACTGTTAGTTACAGATAGACCGCACATGCACTGATCCAATCTAAACTTTTGCCTTTGTTTTTGTGCCATTAGTGAAATACCCAGTCTATTTTTGAGCTATGTCCAACTTGTATAAAATGCCTTTATTGATACTGTATAACAAAGCATTTTGACGTAGTTGAATTTATAAATATATTGCACTTTATAATAAAATGTTAAGACAATGATGTACCGCATGTATTTCCTAGATCTTAGAAAGGATTAAAATACATTGTTTTTTTTTGTTTTTTTGTTTTTTTAATGTAGAGATTATTTTACATGAATGATTATTTTACATGATTATTTTACGTGAATTTTGACACCAGTTTTCTGTGATGCCAGGTGTGTCAGGTGAAATGAGTACAGCATATCACTGCCTTAAGCAACATGAGTGCCTTTGTATATACTGAACATATAGAGTGACTTTATCTCACAGTTATTTTTTTTTGCTCACACAAAGGGCTATTGTCAGTTGCTCCGTATTTGTACATGTACATATGATTCTTCTATTTGTATTGTATTATCACTTACACAATGTTTGCATACAATTTATTCCGCCATTTAAAATACACTGATCTGACATTACATCATGACCATAGGGAAATCTGATCTTCCAAAAAAAAACACAAACATTTTTCAGCAATTTGAGGTACAGTAGCTCATCTTTGGATTGGGTCACATAAGCCGGCCTACAGGTGCAGTTTTTGAGACGCTTAAACACTTTCTTCAACTTTGTTATTCACTTCACCTGTCAGTGGTCATAATGTTACGCCTGATCTATGTAATGTTGTTTAGCTTCACTGTAAAACACGCTATGGTACCAAAGCTCTTTCTGATGTTTACAGATGTATTTTTATATGAGTCTTTTTATGTATGTGTAACAGTAACAATAAATGTATGTTACATAATAATCAAAGGATGGGTTTTAATCCTCATTAACTTATTAGCCCTATCTCGCAATGGTAAAGATGCAAAATACAAAGACATTCATCGTACTCACATTCTATTGACACTGACACAAGGACACTGGTTTACAGAGCAAGATCTATGGAGTTAGTAGAGGGACAGCGCTGGGATATGTACTGGTCTAAGTCCTTGTGTTAATGCTCCTCAGTCTCTTGTGAGACGGCAGAGGGATAAACAGACCAGGTCAGTTAGTTTCTCTGTAGTCTGGTCTCATAGATTTCGGATAGAGATGTTACTTCACGTCCTATGACCCTTGACACTGTCTGTTCTGCTGAGTTGAGCTGTCTTTTCTCCTCTGCTGTCAGACTTCCAAACCAGACTGTAATTCCAAAGGTTAACTCTACAGAGCTCCTTGATAAAAGTTCAGAAGGCGTTGACCTGTTTAGTTGTTTCAGAAAGTATAGTCTTTGATGAGCTTTCTTCAGGATATCACAAGTGTTGACCACGGTCAGTCCGCTGAGATGTTAAAGCTGCCCACCTGCTGCACCTGGATGTTCTTGATTTGTACTTGTACAGACTCCACCACAAGCTCTTTAGTTTTACTTACTTCAGTTCTAGCATCTAGCATTGCACCAATCCACCAATGCCTCAATCTCTTGTCTGTACATAGTTTCATTGTTCTTAGTGTCACAACCCACTAATGTGGTGTCATCAGCAAATTTGAACAACTTCACAGATTGACAATGGGAAATGCAGCCATCTATATAGAGTGAGAACAGGAGGGGGGAGAGAACACATCCCTGAGGGGCCCCCGTGCTGATGGTTAGGGGCTCAGATAGCTTGTTGAATTTTACCACTTGAACCCTATCAGACAAAAAAATCAGCACCCACTCACACAAAGACTGATCAACACCCATATACAAGAGCTTGTTATACAATTTAGTTGGTACAATCTCAATTCTCAATCTAGGGATCAACTAATCACTGTTTGCTATCTAACAATAGGTAATAACAAATAAAGATCAAATTAATTGAATTGATCCCACAGCAGGGAATTTACTTGTTAGGGCAGCTCTTGAACAGTAATAGTATAACAATCAAACAAATCTATGTCAGCACAACATATAGGAGATAACGGTCATATCTTCTAACATAAAGGTAGTATGTCATAATATTTCCCCTTACTATCTTGATCTGGATCAGATCTGTCATTTGGTACCCCTCCCCTGTTAATTCTTGGTCCTTGGTTGAGACGCCTGGCAGCTATGGTTCAACAGTGACAGAGGTGATTAGTCTCAGGGGGGATGTGACAAATTGGACTGGGTCATTAATTTCTTGAGCATGATGTTGAGATCCGCCTCCAAACACTCCACCCTCCACTTGCTGCTGCTGTTTGAGATTTTATTTTTGCAGTGTGTCCGAGAGACTGTAAACAAGCAACAAGGAACAAGACACAAGGGGAAGAAGGAGAAGGGACTTACCACGTCAGCTTTGGATGGTGCATCAGACTGTGGGACATATTAACATCTGGTAGATTGATTGCTACATGTGAGTAAAATAGTGTGCTGTTACATTTAATTTAATTGAGTAACTTTTGCAAATACACTTTAAGAGAGTAATAATACTGTTTCTTGAGTTACATTTTTAAAATCTGTTTATTACCTGTTTATTATCAAATATTTTTGTCTATTTAATTACATCATACTTAAAACAGTACTCGGTACTTGAATATTTTTTGTCACATACTATTTTTGAGTAATAATTATACTTTGGCTACTCCACCCACCTCTGTTGACAGCTGAGTAAAACAGATATTATTGTCTTGATTGGCTACCACTTAAATGTTGTCTGACAAAGTCCACTCTAGACAGCAGCTAAAAGGATTGATGAATGACTATCATCATGTTTCTTACTGTATTTCCTCTTTCCTCAGAAGTCTTATAGTGTATCTGGGCACACACATACAGAGCCTAGTCCACTGAAGGCTCAAGCCGCTCCAGGATGATTCGTGTTTTTACTTTGCTGCTTGGACTCACAGCCTCTGCTGCTTTAGGTAAGACCCCAGGACAATGTATATGTCTATGTAAATGTATCTAGTATGGATTTCTATTTCTGGCAGATTTCTGTTCTTAATTTTTTAAACAGTTAACAGTATTGCTGCTAACTGGAAATAAAAACATTGGTAACACTTTATAATAACTACACACACTATTAAGCATTAGTTAAGCAGTTAATAGATCATCTACAAAACATTATTTTATCATTGATAAACACTTTTAAGTTCTAAATACTGTTATTAATATTATAAATGAATATTATTGTTAATTAAGTATCTATAAACTGCTTATTCATTAGGTTATTGGTAACTACATATTTTATTATGCTAATTAGAAGTGAGCTATGTCAGTGTTACCAAAAACATTCAATATCTCCAAACTAAACTGCCTATCTGAAAATCTTGCATACATTGAATGGGATTCGGTATTGGCTATCTCAAATTTAATGTGCAATATGGCATGTACTGTAACCAATCAGGTATTTATACAACAACCTACAACTAATACTTAGCAATGCATCAGTGCTCCTCTGAACGGTTACATATTGTGTATGTTTTCATGATCCTGTGACCTTCTATTGTTTCTTATCAGACGTGGACATCTTATGACACTTTGGCTCGTTCTTGTGATAACAGCTGCTTCCATGTCTTTCAAGTGTCATCTGCTAACTGTTTAATTGCTATTTTACCTTCTTTGTGTAAGCTCAAAAAGTCACTTGGTTAAGTAGAGACTCGAATGGGGCATAATTTGTGTAATTTTAGGGCTGAGTGTTTTAATTAAGTGCTGCCTGTAGAAGTGATTAACATTTCCATTGCTAAAATACTGATAAGTTTTTCTGTTTCTCGACAATATTTTGCATGTGGTGAATAAAATTTGCTGAATTGTAAATCTCAGTTCTGCTTATAACAAACTAAAAATCTAAACTGAAACATGCTTCAATGCAAAGTCAATATAAAAATCTTCAACAGTTACTTTCGTTCATTTGAAGTTCAGTCCCAATGAAATCATCTCTGTTCTTTATCTGTAAAACGAGCTTCTTTGTCCACCCAAGGGAGAACCAGCCTCACCCTGAAGGCAACACAAAAGGATGTTATTGAGAATGCATGAATAATAATAATAATAATAATAATAATACACTAGATTTATAAAGCACTTTTTTGTTTTTTGTTGCATTTATATTCACTCCACAGTCATGCGGTAGCGGTGGTAAGCAACCTCAGTAGCCACAGCTGCACCTAGAGCAGACTGACAGTGGCAGCCACACTCCACCAACGGCAATCACACAAACACATTCATACATTCAGACAAGTGGGGGAAGTGTCTTGCCCAAGGACACAACCCTAACTATTTGGAGTGAAGCTCAAACCATCAATATTTTGATAAACTACTACTACTTGACAAACTACCACTTTAGGTTTTATGAATTGCCACCAATACTTGTTGTATGATTTAGTGGAGTGGAGGCGTCCGGTTATCAAGTTCAACTCCAAAGTGCTGACCCGACCTGAAGTAGTGGTGAAGGCGGGCTCTCCTCTGGACTTAAAGTGCGAGGGCGATGGTCCGGTGAACTGGAGGCCAAGGCTGCCCAAACACAGGCGCTACGTCTCCAGAGTGAGCGGGAACGTGCGGACTCTGAAAGTGGAGCGTCCCACGGCAGAATTCACTGGCACATACGTCTGTTACTACACCACTGGCCCACAGCAACGGGAGCAGATCTCTTCTGTGCATGTCTATGTGAAAGGTAAGTGTAAATAGAGAACTACCTGAAGCTTATATAGTTTTTCATATGACTGAACCCACTGTATGCATATAGTGTTTTACTTTTATTTGAAATTCTTGTAGATTTGTACATTTGCAAAGTTGGGTCAAGATTGAAAGCTTAGTTTTGTGGGGAGTCAGGATCCAGGAATTTAAGAATTTGTTACCATTGCAAAGCAGTGCCAAAAATACTATTTTGAAGGTCAGAGGATTCTTTACAATTGAACTAGTTTGTGTCTAAATGGAAAGAGCATTTACCCCTGAACTAAAAGATGTCTTGTTCAAGTTCAGGACCAGGCACTATATTTTAGCTTCACATTGCGAGATATGGCCAAAGTCTTAGTAAAGATCTGTGTGTTGAAGCTTCATGTGTATCATGACATAAAATCCAATTCAATAATGGTAATTAATAAAATGCATTTTATTTAATTACATTATTATTTTTTATTTATAGCTAGTTTCCAACAATCTTTTGTGTTTTATTTAGTAATTTATGTGCAACCAATCCTCTGTGACAAAGCAATTTTCTTTTTTCTTCATCAAAGTCGAATTATTATTGTCGTCATCTAAATCTAATCATCAGATCCCAATCGAGTGTTCTGGACTAGCAGCACTTCTTTGCGAGTCGTCAAAAAGGAGGGAGAGGACTTCATGATGCCCTGTCTGCTGACTGACCCGACGGCCACAGATATAGGGCTCCGGATGGACAACGGCACCACTGTCCCGCCTGGGATGAACTTCACAGTGCACCGCCACCGTGGCATTCTCATCCACAACCTCCACCCCGGCTTCAATGCCGACTATGTCTGTTCAGCAAAAGTCAATGGTGTGGAGAAGACTTCGAAAGCTTTTTCCATTAATGTTATACAAAGTAAGACCTCTTTGCTCGTATATTGTACATATTTATAAACAGGGCTTTCAACTGACACTAGCCAACTTGACAAATGCTGTTAGAGCTTTTACCCCTGAACTAAAAGTTAAGGTTTAGTCAGGTAGAGACATGTTTTTTTACATTGAGAGATTAGAATTAAAGCCTAGAGTTCTGTGTTTTGATATTTTTATAATAATAAACTATAATTTTCCTTCTATGTTATGTATTCTAGCACAAATGATACATACTCAATGATTTGAGCATCTAAAATGTGTCTTTCACAGTGGCTAGTTAGCAGAAACATGTCAAGGAGAGCCATGGTTATCAAAGTAACTTAAACGCAGTTAACTTAATGAGTTTGTGTTGTTTGTCTCTAGAGCTGCGTTTCCCTCCTTATGTCTTCCTGGATACTGATGAATACATTCGCATTGTTGGAGAGGAACTGAAAATTCGCTGCACCACACACAACCCCAACTTCAACTATAACGTCACGTGGAAATACACCACTAAATCGGTCAGTACAAAACACGCTAAATGCTAACTCAACTTTTCTACCATGTCGTTTACTAATAAAAAAAATGCACACAAATTTGTATATTCTATTATTTATGCATGTTTGAAAAATCCTGGATGCTCTAACCTCCTCATGAGCTAAAAGAAAAGGGCGTATAATATGAGCTTTTTCAAGTTCCCAAAGATTCTAAAATGTGAAATTCTTTATTATTATTGAAAATGGCACAATAAGTTCCCTTTTACATTGAAGTTCTCTATAATAATGTATGATCTTTTTGTACAGAAGCCGACTATTGAGGAGAAGGTTCGCTCGAGTGGAGAGAATAGACTGGACATTCAGAGCATATTGACCATCTCCGCTGTGGACCTCGGCGACACAGGGAACATCTCCTGCATTGGCATCAACGAAGCCGGCGTGAACAGCACCACCACATACCTGCTGGTAGTAGGTCGGGACCGTGACAGACAACAATTAGGGAAAAGTTGAGTATTTAGTTAAAAGCTAAAATCGATCTTTTCAACAGACAAGCCCTACATCCGCCTGCTACCTCAGCTCTCACCTAAGCTGGTCCATCACGGTCTGTCTGTGGAGGTGAATGAAGGGGAGGACCTTGAGTTGAGCGTGATTGTGGAGGCGTACCCACACATCACAGAGCACAAGTGGTACACCCCGACTTCTCCCAATACGTCTACACAAGAATACAAATTCATCCGGTACAATAACAGGTAAAATAGTGTGAAACATTCTCCTGCTGATGTTGATTCGGAGCTTTGGGTGGCTAAAGCCTATTGTAGCAACTATGGGCCTTAGGCAGGGTGCACCATGGACAGTGGTCAGGTTGACACAGAGACGTGCACAGACAACCATTTACTCACATTTATTCACTAGGGGGAATTTAGTGTCACAAATTCTAACACGTCTTTAGATGGAAAGAACATGGAGAGAATCCTCAGTAACACAAGGAGGATATGCAGACTGAACTCAAAGAGGCAGTGTGTTTGCCGGCCTAAGGATCCCCTATTTATTTTATGGACGTGATTCCATAATATCGACAAAACTCTGTTTAATTATGTTTTTGACCCCTATGGTACTCTAGACACACTTACTTTGGCAGAGAGCAATGAAACTTGGTACAGTGATTCTCCACAGTATACCCAACATAAAATATTTTTATGGCCCGCCCTACAATAAACAGGTAGTCGGCCATTTTGGATTGAAATTGGGAGGTCAGGTATATTTGACAGCCTCTAACTTGCACATACTTTGCCCAATTAGGCTCAAGAAACGAAACACCTAATTGGTCACCCGGCCCTGAACACATCTGACTAATATGATGGCAGTTTCCTCTATAGCGCTCCCTATAGACTGAAAGAAGAATGAAGTTTTAGGGGATTTTACAAAATTTGGTAAAAACATTCTTCACAAACATCCAGACAAATCAAAATCACATGTCTGATTAAGGTGCCTGTTGGTGACAGTTTTGGCAGATGCATGGGGCCGTTTCACCAATATACACCTTGCTGTCGGGGCCGACAGCACAGGCCTAGTTATGACAGATTATTTTGATCAGCAGTAGTTTCTGTGTCATCATTCAGAACTCAGCAGGAACCGGCACCTTTTCCAACCCCCCCCCGCTGGGCGTGTGTGTCCGTGTGCCTGTGGCGGGATAATGCCAGATATGAGCACAGGTTCACATCACATCTGATACATATTGTGATATCAATATATTTGAGGTAAAGCTCATTTGGTTTTAGTCCCAGCTCAGCAGAATCCAGATAATGATTCCACCCAACACATGGTGCACAGTAATGTCACACATACAGCATCACCTCTGGGACTGTAGGAGGAGTAGGGTAACAGGCTATTTTAATTTACTTTTACTCTGCCGTAAGGATGTTTGGAATGATATGCTTCTAAGTTTATCTAAATTGAACAACAATATTTTTTAGTGATGGTTCTAATATTTTGTTTTTGACATTAAAGGTCTTTTATTCTGCAAAATCGAGTAGCTTGTAACCATCAAACACAAACACAAGGTTATGTTTTGTTTCATTCATGTTTGAGTTATTAATTATGTTGAGCTATACAGCGTCTAATCTAAGTGTGTGTTATTGAGTCCATGTAGGAGCTCCACAAAACAGCTTGTATTAGATCATTTCTGTGTGTTGCAAATGGTAAAATTGTAACCTAAATGTATCTAAAAAAGACTTAAATGTGCAACAAAAAAGCACATAAAATGACCTTTTAAATGGCCACATTTATGTTCTGTATATATATTTTTTTCTCCATTGTATGGCCACTCAAAGCACTTTTACATCAAGAAACCATTCACCCATTCACAATCTCCCTAACACATTCATACACCAGTGTAACAAAAGGGAAAATGCAAGGCATCTTCAGTGTCTTGTCCAAGGACACAATGACACAGTATAGGTTCAAACCACAACTTATGTGGTTAATGGAAGACCCCTCTACCACCTACTGGCCAAAATAGCAGTAGTAAGCCTGGTAGATTTTTCTATGCAATTATAAATATATTGCAACATTCAAAGTGAATATATGGGACATGTACAGAGGAGGGATAGTGAATATATGAGACATGTATAGAGGAGGAATAGTGAATATATGAGTAAATTGGTGAGGCTGAGGTTAGAGCTACCACATAGGAAGCCTTAGAGGAAGACCAAAGAGGAGATTTATGGATGTAGTGAAAGAGAACATGAAGTTGGTTGGTGTGAAAAAATAGGATGCAGAGGATCGGGTTAGATGGAGGCAGATGATTCACTGTGGACACCTTTTGAAGAGAACAGACCAGAGGAGTTTCAGCACCACGGACAGCACTTTCTGACTCATTCTGCTGTGGCCACAAAATCTTTACCACCCTCCTCTTGCCCTCGCTCTACAGCCGGATCAGGGCCCCTAAAACCGGGTAAACTTAGCAGCCCTCAACCCCAGACCTGTCCGTGTTTGTCTCTCAGAACCTGCCCCTGTCCACATCTCCAAACCTGTGCGCGCGCTGACGTCAACGAAGCACATAAAACCAGCGCTTGCCTTCCGTTGCGTGCACATACTTCACGGACCGAGACAACTTTACCGCAACAGCGTCCACTCTGCGTAAAGTAAGTCAAGATTTATTTAGATGTTAGCCGGATTGAACTGAATGAATCTTGAAGCTTCTAATGGCTATGACTGGCTTTGGATTTTACGCACGGATTTATTGGCTGTCTTTTGACGATTATTTGGTTTATTCGGACGGAGGGGCGTATTTTCTTGTTTGCGTAGTGAATGTAGACGATTTTTTTATTTTTCATTTTATTTTACCATTAGGCATATTTTAAAACAACTTAGCCTAGCTGTGTGAGTCACGAGGATGCATCCAAAATGTTGAAATGAGTAGTGTTATTTGACGTTGCTAAAAGACTAAATGTTGCCAAAATATAGAATGTGTTTTTGAGTGGATGTTGCTCAGAATTGCAGATATTGTTTTAAAAATTACTTTATTATATTATTATTATTATTATTATTATTATTACTTTATTCTGGGTGTCACAAAATTCTAAACGTTAACTCTAACATCTGACCGTTTGTTTACCTACTTGCTTGTTTTTTAGGTGCATCAAATGTTATAAATAAGTAAATTGTAGCTCAGTATTTGCATTCATGGACATTTCTTTCAGGATGAAGTGTCTGTCTCTGCTCCTGGCCCTCTCTCTCCTCTCCTCTGAGCTCCACTCCACTTCAGCATCTCCTCCCTCCATCTTTAACCTCATAAACCCTCTCACCCAACACCTGCTCCAACTGCTGCACAAGAGGGAGCCCGTGGTGCATTCACAGCCCCCGAGACACTCCACCACCAGCGCCGCAAAGGAGCTGGAGCAGAGCGGCGAGGCGTTCAGGGCCCGTCGGGATGAACCGCCGCTGTCCATCGACCTGACCTTCCACCTGCTGAGAAACATGATCCACATGGCCCGCCTCGAGAGCCAGAGAGAACAGGCCCTGCTCAACCGCAAAGTCTTGGACGAGGTCGGCAAGTGAACGGACATCTTGCCATCTTGTTTCAAGTGACAAAAACATTGATTGAGTTTATTATTTCTAAATGAGTAGATATCCAGTCAATCAGAGAAGCAAAGCATCACATTTAAGCTGCACTACCTTTATTGTTTTTCTTGTAATTGAGCAAAAATAATGATTCAGTCAATAGTAAAATATAAGAAGTCATCTGAGCAAAAAGGAAGACTTTGAGAATCCTCTATGGGCTGTATTATAAGGGAACTATCAGGAATAATGTGAAGAGGCTATGTTTTTTTTTCAAAATATAATGTTTTTTTTTAAACAAAATATGTTTTTTTTTGTTTACAGCTCTTTAAATTTTTTTAGTTAAAAGCCATCTACTTGTTATTTTTATACTCTCTAGTCTGTGAACTGTGAGCGCATACGAGGCAGTGTGCGCTTCATGTCTGAGACAGTGGGAGGAATTTGGAAAAAATTCAGAGGCTGAGCTGAGAAGGATGGGTGAGGAGAGTTTATTTATTTATCCCACAAAATCAATGAGTGCAGCTTTAAGCTTGCCAAGGCATCATGGTGGCTTCTCATTTCGTTCTTGACTGAATAGTGCTAAGTGCTAAAATAAAAAAATAAAAAAATGGAAATAAATTAGATGCAACAAAATACTCAGCTATAGAACATGTGTTTGTGAGGACCACACATAAAACCATTGAATATCCCATCACTGACTTGTATGACCATAAATATGTCAAACTAAATGTAATGAAATGCCTTTGTTTCAGATGTGTGTGTTTTTGTTTCAGTGCAATTCTTTATTTCCATGTATTTATATTATTATTAAGTTGTATCACATGTACTGTATGAATGTAGCATGAGAACTATCAGAGAAAAGAGACAGAAAACTATTAACTTCTTGGAGCAAATAATAAATAATGATTCAGCCATATATATTTTGTAATAAAATGTTTCAAGAACAAAGTCTCCAGATTATTTAACTCAACATGCATTTTTTTTTAATAGAAGTAGTTACTAGAAGTAAATGTATCACAAAGTGATACAGGTCAAAACAATAGCACTTCTTTTTGTAGTTAAATGTATTTCTTGGTTTAACATGACACACCATTTACTTCATTTAGATTAGAGAGGATTCTCAAATTTAAAAAAAATCTGTAGTCTGTAAGTTTCCTAAAATAAAAAATGTTAGGAAAGAAATGCTTTATCTGATCCTTTTCTATGATAAAGGTAAAGTAATCTGTCATAATTATTTTACTTTACTACAGCAATATGACGACAGGTCAGATACTGTACATCACAGAACAGGTCAGATACTCTACATCACAGAACAGGTCAGATACTGTACATCATAGAACAGGTCAGATATTGTACGTCATAGAACAGGTCAGATACTGTACATCATAGAACATGTCAGATACTGTACATCATAGAACAGGTCAGATACTCTACATCACAGAACAGGTCAGATACTGTACATCATAGAACAGGTCAGATACTCTACATCACAGAACAGGTCAGATACTGTACATCATAGAACAGGTCAGATACTTTACATTATAGAACAGGGAGTCCATTTAAAGAATTTGTAAACTTTTTATTATTTAAGGAATCTTACGGACTATATCTTTAATGCGTACAGATTTGCAGATGGTTGTAAGCATGTATATTAAAAGTTAAAGTTGCTGAGTTGAGGCTGATTCATTGTACATAAGGACAGTAGTTTGTTTGTTGGAGTTTTGAAAAGACCAGCCTCAGGTCCATGACTCAGTGTCTGTGGGTGGCTCCACTGGGACATGTTTGTTGCATAAACTTTATGTCTTCTGTTCTGAAAAAAGTATTTATTCTGTCCTCAGACATTTGGAAATGACTGTCTACTGCAGCCAAAGTCACAGTTGAAAAAAAAATAATTAATTCATCTTGTCCTGCTTTTTTCCCATTAGGGTTTGTGGGGGTACATCCTGGACATTGGCCAGAGACATGCACCGAAAGACAACCATTCATGCTCACATTTATTCATATGGGACCATTTAGATTTAATTCTCCTAACACATGCATGTCTGTAGGCGGTGGGAGGAAGCCAGAGTACCCAGAGACAACCCACGGTAACACGGGGAGGACATGAAGAATCATTTCAAACTAGTTCTAGGTTATTCTAGACTTTTACTCAAGTCAAAGTCAAATGAACCCACAGGTAGAAAAACATATGTAAACACGTTGTATGCAATTTCTTAGTAAATAGATCATTGTTGTGGCCAATACAAACTGCCCCATACTTACTGTACCCTGCATAAATTAATATCTCCATTAGTTAAAATGACTTGACTCAGAATATCAATCTTGATTTGAGTAGTTTATTCTTAAATTAGCACATGTCAACAATGTGAAGCTTTATTAGAAGGAAAACCATTGAGCAAAAAAAGGAAAGATCTAGATTTCTTACTGGTGTTTCTTGCCAATTCCTCCCTGATGTTGGTAAGCTTTCTCAATAGTGACCTGTACTTGACTTGGGACAAAATGTGGGACATAAAGTGTATTTAAATTGGACAAAGTGGTAAAATGTGGTACATATTACTGAAACAGTAATAATTAAATAAATGCATCAGCTTCAAGAGTAGTTTATTGCTGTGGGAGTGCAATTTAATCTGACTTTAACTAGGAAAAAGTGAAAAAAATGAGTTGAAATTACTTGATTTCAGAATCTTTATTTGATTCTCTTGATTTTAGTCATTTATTCTTCAAAGTGGCACCACATGTCCACCAATGATGCAAAGGTGTATTGGCATACATTTTGTGACTCTTTAGAGAAACTAGAAATAACTTCACAAAAAAATGTTGAGACTGTTTTTTTTTTCTTATTTGAAGATCTGTCAGTGGAATATGAAAATTGCTCTTGAAATAGGAATATCTGGTTCAACTGATCATTTAGCATTAGTCAAATAATCTAGAAGTGAGTAACTAGAACTACTCAAATCAAGATTAATATTCAGAATCCATGGCATTTCTACTACTCATCTTTTTTTCTTTATACAAAAATGTGTGTGTATAAAAATCTCCCATACATCCCTGTTTAGAATCTTCATCTTCTAAGCATTCTGTATGATATCCTCTGTACCTTACAATACAGAAAACAAATCTATGTCACCATTATAGGCTATATTTACACCCAATAAAGACCACATTTGAAGGTACATCATGTTTAGTATTCAGGTGCACATGTATGTATAATAGAAACACGTATGTATAGAGTTCTTTGAGCCTGGATTAGACTCACTTCGTGGTCATAATCCTGGGTTTTTATGAGATGGATTTATTTTGAGAATAATCTTGGCTTTATTGTGCAGAGCTGAGGGGAATCCTGACGTAAGAGATGGTTTCACACAAATATCTCATTGGACATAATTATCAAAAGGAGGATGGATATAGATTATTGTCCTGTGCAATATTTTACAAAATGGGAATCTGAAGAAGCTCATTTAAACGATATAGTAGGATTTTCTCATATTCTGTCATCAGTCTTTTTAACTACATCCAGGAAATACATCTAAATACTGTAGTAAAGCCAGGTGAACTAAGGGAATCCTTTACATGGGTTAATAAACCAATAGCGTGGGCGATCAGATGTCCCACTTTGCGTTGGATTGCACAGCATTTTCAGACCAAATCCAGCGTCCTACAAAATGAGGCTGTCTCACATTTTGACTCATACACAAACATTCTATTAATTTATTGGTTTTATTTTCTCACAAATGTTTACAATGGCAAGCTCTAGATTTTTATTTCAAAGTTTGTCAAAAAAAAGAAGAAAAAGTGAAAAAAAAAAAAAAAAGATTTAAAGTAGGTCGTCTGTAGTCTGTAGAGGTCAGGAGAGGGACTAAAGTAAAATAATGATTATGACAGATTACAGACTTTATATCATCGAACAGGATCAGATACAGCATTTTTTTTATTTTCTAAAATGTTTGGGATTTTGCCAAGTAGATGAGAAGAGGCTTATCAACACCAAAGAGGAGCTGGAGGACCAAATTAGATGGATGGAAGAGGAGGCCTTGCAAAGTTGACATTTAGATTTGGTTAGTGTGGGTTTAGTCCCGTTTTAGCCTTATTAACTATTAATGTGCTTGTTTGGTGAGATTGAATCCTGTAAAAATAACCAGCTGTGAAATATTTATAGACAGTGTTGACATCTGAAAAAACACTAATCAAATGCACTTGAACCATAAACACACCTCAACAAAACAGTTTATAAGTTACAATAACAGAAAACTCAGTTTTGTGTATGTAAACATTCTAAAAAGTGTACCCAGAAATTAAGCAGACAAATGCATTTTTGATGGGGAAATTAGCAAGAGCCATCAAATATTGCAAAGTATGAATTGAATAAAAAAGCTGGTTTTGGCAACTTACAACTAGGCCAGCATTTAATGTCAGAGCCAGGCTACCGACGCTTAGTTTTTTTGTTTTGTACAAAACCTTCTCTACAGCTGGTTCAGGTAAGAGGGAGGTCAATAAAACCATGTATTGTTCATACTGGGAAGTCCTAGAAAGTCCTGTGAAGTGGTCTATTATCTGAGACAGTCCAGTTCAGACACATTCTCCTCATCATCTTCATCGTCGAGGTTCACAGATCCTGAAAACAAAGACAACCGTAAGGCTATGGACCAGCCCAGTGGTTCATACCATTATTGGACTAAAATAGACCAAACCAGTACTAAACCAGATCCAAACAAGAACTAAATAAGTTTAAAACCTGGTCTAGACCAAGACTACGCCAGGTTACATTCAAGCTCCCTACGAAAACACAGGCTGACCGCTTCTTTTCGTGGCTAGAGTCTATTAAAGTTGCAGTACCTGATTTTCTGCAAAAAAAGTCTACTTTCCAATTTTCGATCACAGTCTCACACAAACCAGGAAGTATCAGAATAATGAGCAGCGGTCTTAAGTTGGCTTTTATTTCTTTGAACTAAAACATAAAATATCTGTAAATAAATAAATAAATGATTAATTTTTAAATAAAACATCAGCTCCCTCACATTCTTCATGATAGATTTTAGTACTTAATAAAGAATGTATCTATACAAATAAAATTGAATTGAATTGAATCGACCAATCAGATTGCTCCTCTTGGTTGATTGTTTTTTTTTTTTTTAAAGTGACCTGAGCTCTAAAACAAAAACCCTTATAAGGGTCTCAGAGTCTCATTTTAAACCCTTATAATACAGCCCACAGAGGGTCTCGGATTTTCTTTCTCAAATACAAAGTCAAAATATCAGGTTCTGCAGCTTTAAATGTTAAATAGACACTTATTGTTAGGGCTCTCTCTGTTTCAACAGCCAATGAAATTCCCCAAAGGCCCATTAAAAAAGCCAATAGTGCTGTCAACACAGAATCTGTAAGCCTCTGCAATGCCATTTTATCATTACACAGTAAATCAAGGACCTCCTAGACCCTTCTTCAGATCTGAGCCAGGATCTTGGTCAGGACCTAGACCGTTCTTCAGATCTGAGTCAGGATCTTGGTCAGGACATAGACCATTCTTCAGATCTGAGCCAGGCTGCTGATTAGCAGCTAGCTGAAATTTGTGTTTTACGTTGATGAAGGAGACCAGAGAAAACCCACCCAGACACAGGGAGAACATACAGCCCCCCAGATAGACCCCAGTTGCCCCAAAATATATGTAATATTTTGTATGCATTAGTACTCACCATGACCGAAGTCCATGTTCTGTAGAAGGTCTAAGATGTGGATGATGTTGAAAATGAAGCTGCTCATGTTTTCAAACCCAAACTCCAGCCTCTGCAGATTTGACCCACCGGCTGACACCAACATCCTGGTATAGAACCAGTTCCAGGTTTAGTCTTGGTTTAGTCCTAATTTAGACCAGGTTTAGACCTGATTTAGTCCCAGTTTAGACCTGGTTTATTCCTAGTTTAGACCTGGTTTAGTCCTAGTTTAGACCTAGTTTAGTCATAGTTTAGACGGGGGTTAGAGCTGGGTTAGAAATGAGCAGATATACTTTGTGCTTTTCTACCACAAGGCATTTACATCAAGGATCTCATTCACTCTCACAACTCACACATTTAGAAAAGGGCAAGGTGGGTTAAATGTCTTGCTCAAAGACACTTAACCCACCTTGCCCAGTATGAACTGGCTGAAGCTAAGTTTGAACATAAGCTACGGCCTTGACTGGTTTATTCAAAATAGGCTGAGTTTAGTCCAGGTTAAGTCCTGGTTAGTGTAATTATGCATAAAAAAATATTTGGTCTTCAATATACATAACTTACTTTTCCAGGATGTCTTTGGCCATCTGTGAGAGAAGAGATAGATTTTAAAATGTAAGGCACCTATGTCAATGTCTGTGTCTATGAATGGCCTAATGGATAACTTTATAACTGAACCAAAAATTATATATATATATATATATATATATATATA
>JAVQKC010052321.1:0-10893 GCA_036025475.1 Philypnodon macrostomus | reverse complement strand
TGCACATTCAACACAGGGTCAGAAAATGCAATGAAATGCTTTGGATCGGAAGAACCGTTAGACTCGCTAAGATACTCATGAAGTACTAGTAGCATGCAATAATAGTACATGGTAAAAAGGTGTGCAAAAAGACATAAGTGACAATATAATAAACATATAATAAAAAAGTACAATAATAAAAAAAGGGGAAAAATACCAAGGTGCAGTGTGATTTAAATAAGGTGTAAGTATTTCACAGGTGGTAAAATACTTATACAGATGAATTTTGTATTGCACATGATATAGTAGTAGTAGAAGAAGAGTGAGATGAAAAAAGACAACCCAAATAAAACTGAGCTGCTGCTGCTCTGTGCAATTAGAAATGTGAATTGCAAAAGCTGCTGAAGCATAAATCTTACCAGCATGTGTGTCACCCCGACAAGAGTATAATAACTCACTATTGTGATAACGCAATTGGCGCATTGATACTGAGGTAATAGCCAGGCGGGACATGCTTAGATTTGCGCTCTGTGGTTGTCTTGTAAAGAGACCAATAAAATGAGAAACAAATAAAAGGCTGGTTCCACAAAGGCAGAGATCAATATATTTTCTCAGGCTGCATTGAGACACAAAATGGCTCCACAGTGACATTTATACAAAAAGTGAATAAAGTTAGAGGCATTGAATTAAACCTCTTGTGAAACTGCAGATGTGCACTAGAATCCAGAACATGAAAAAGTACTTCTTCAGATTTAGTTTCAATGTTGACTCAAATGACATGGGTTTAGCTGATTAGTGTAATAGAGTCTACTGCTGTCTTGGTTAATACATACTTCTGCTTTGTTCAAAATTTGGATGACAAAATGATCTATGTAATCCCATGTAATAATTTACAGCAGCTCTGGATTAAGCTGGAGTCTGGAGGTTGTTAAAAATGCCCTGTTCTATGATGAAGTAGGTAATCTGCCATGAATATCAAATCAGAGTTTGTGGGTTACCACTTTGACCAATAGCAGTTGAGTTGAGTGGTGTGACAGGCAACAAAATTGGATGTTGCTGTAGAGGCATGGGGGGGACTTAAAGGTCCTATAGTATATAATGTTGTTTTTTTGCACATTTCACAGTCTATTTTGGATACATTTATCATTTTTACCATTTTATGTTTTGCAACACCAAAACACACACAATATATCTAGTGCAGGAGAAGGCAGCACCTAATTATGACATCATTTTTAGGGTCTGTCTGTTTTCAGCAGAGGTGGGTAGTACTCAGTTACATTTACTCGAGTAACTTTTTAAACACATTGTACTCCATAAAGTAGCTTTACTGCACAATAATTTTTACTTTTACTTGAGTAATAATATCTTGATTTGTTGAAATGTTGTTCCTTGTTAGTCAGGTTTCAAAAAATTGATTTACTTTTTTAGTTTATCTTTTTAAAAATATCGAAATCTGTTTATTATCTTTATTTTTTGCCATATTACAAAAATTAAACAAATACATTATGCTCAAACAGTTACTCAGGACTCACCTAGCACTTTTCTGTGAATGAGTACTTTTTACTTTTACTCGAGTAACATTATTTTGAAGTAATACGGTACTCTTACTTGAGTAAAATTATTGGCTCCTCTACAACCTCTGGTTTTCAGGACTATAGCTAATAACATAATGAATTACTTTTTTTGAACACTTGCCTGAATGTGTTTGAGGTAGAAACATTTGGACATTGATAAATTCACATTTGCATAATATAGGACCTTTAAGCAATACTTGAATACTATTGGTCAAAGATTTTAGGAATCTTCCAGACTACTGCTTTAGGCAATTCATTCATAATTATCCACAGTTATATTGTTTTTTGAGAAATAAAGACCTATAGGCTGGTTTGTCATAGAGAAAATACATCTAGGTACTGACATGCTGACATAAATGAGAATACAAGCACTAGTTAGCTTAGTATTGACTTTACATTTTAGGAGGATAAAGGAGCTGACGTACCTCTGATAAAAGCATATACGCTCACAGCTGTAGTCCCATCAATGATAGCTTTCACATTCTTGTAGTAGCAGAGGTAGTATCCTGTATCTTTGGCTTGGGCCCCTCGCAGGACCAGCCTTTTGCAGTAGGGACGTCCCGGCTGACCCTCGCACTCGCTGACCACTGCCACCCTCTGCTGTGGCGCGCCTGTGGGCAGCTGCTGCGCCTGCCGATCGCTCAGCTCCTGCGCCACCAGCGTCTGATCAGGCCATGCCCACACCAGAGTTCGCTGACCCCTAAAGTCAAAGTGTCTGATCACAAAATAAAACTGAGCTCCCAGGCAGAAGACATAGAGGATGACCAACGAGCAGACGGATGGATGTAGAGAAAGAGGAATGCCCTGCGAAGGAACCCTGAGAAAATAACTATAATTTTAGTGTCACAAATTGTGTGTAGATTTGAGAAGATAATAATGCAGAGCTGCTTTATGTACATTTTTCAGCATCAGCACTCATAACTCATCAAAGTAAAAGAATAGCTGATTCCCAAAGTGTATCCAAAGTTTTCTTCAAAGTCAGCTAATATGAATTTGGCTTTTACTTGCTGCAACAGCCTCTCCATCTCTCCATAAACACACCACATTCACACAATCACACTGGAGGCATTGTGGATTAAGTATCTTGCTCAAGAACAAAATGTCATTATGAAGTAGTTTTGAGCTGGGATTGTAGCGCTCTACCTTCAAATCCATACATAACGTACAATTATGTTGAAGAAACTGCTTGTGGTATTGTCTGTGAAAGTCTCTCACTGTGTGTTATCGATGACATAAATTCAGTCACAGGTGTGCATGTGAACTCTGAGGCTTTTTGAGCGAGATCAAGTGAAATGATAATAGCTGTCTGAAAACTAATAGCTGGGCTTCTACCACCTGAAAAAAAAAATCGTATATTCTTAATTAACAAATTGCATTGTAAAGACGGAAACTACCCAAAATATCACTGGATATCTAAGTTCGTGGTAGAGTACATACAAAAAAACTATTTCCTGGTCCAAAAGCTTTCTAAAGACAGCAGACTTTTGTAGGACACATGTAACAAAGTCAATTGAGTGACAGCTTGGCAGCAAACGACGGTGATTTCACAAGATAACGGATGATTATCATTATAAAAGCACTCATTTTTGACATGGCTAAGGACATGGCTTTGTTTTCAGACTGTGAAGACTGTCTCGGATTTGAACAATAAAGAGTGCGCGTTTGTCTATTTCTAGAGTTAACTTGAAAAATGGTGGTTGGGTTTTTACTACATTTTTGCAAAGGTAATAGCGTGGATCAGGTACACACTGCCAAATGCAGAGAAAAATAATTAATTTTAGTGGATGTGTTACTCTTGTGAGATAAGCTAGCCAAATGATTTAGCATTTACCCCTGGACTACAAGATCCCCAGTTCATGTCTACATTATATTTTTATTGTGAAATTGGCCCATTGCCTTGGTGGACGTTTGTGCTCTCCTTGTGCTTACTTCTAGCTTTTCAAGTAATTTTTTTTCATTGGCTTATTCATGTATTTTTGTCAGGAAACAAAATCCACTTAGTCACACAGACAATTGTTATACTTTTAAATGATACAATTAAATTCTATTGCTCAGTACCAATGTAGAGCAAAGCAATTCTGCCACACATTCAAAATGATTCTTTTGACTGTTTTTTTCCTAGAGTGCCTGGAGCGAACACCAGCAACTATGAGCACATTCAGACTCCTATCAGAGAGATCCAACCTATTATACAAAAAGTCAAAAGATGATTTTTTACAATCATGAACTTACCTGCAAGTGATACTGAGTGTTTGATGAACTGGAATCACAAGGTCGTCTTTGGGGCTGTCGAGGATGGGTGGCGTCATCGAAAACCCAATCACTAAACCTGAAAGAGCCAACACTAACATTAACTTCATTGCACAGTAGGAAGCAACAAATAGACGCAATTTTAACGAACAAGGCACATTGTCATTTGTATACAAAGCTGAAGCTCTTTCCATAATGCTCCAACATACCCAGACAATCACCTTCACTTCATTGCTGCCTAGTGCCTCCACCTCTAATGTAAGATCATTTGGCCATTATTTTGCCAGCGCATTCGTTGACATGCTCAAGCTTAATAACGCCAGTCCCAAATATCATTATCCAGCCCACTCTTCCCTCTGGATGTGATTAGAGCTTCTCGTCAGACTCCATAAACCTACAGTCTAATATATCAAAACTGTCAGCAATGACTTATGCCCCACCGAGTATATTCTGAGTGAAATAGAAAGAGAACTGAAAAACTTATGAGGGAGCTCAATCAATGGACTTCTCTGGCAATGTTAAATATTAAGTGACCAGACTCAAACCTGTTATTTTTCTGTGTGTGGGGACATGGCTTGATCGATTGAACCAGAAAATCCCTGACCTTGAATGTTTTGTTCCTTCCCTGACCCCTTGTGGCTGGAGTTAATAGCTGTCCATACCTTGCAATGACAGAAATATTAAAACATTTCCTGGATCCAGAGGATGTTTTGTATCTTTCCAAAAACAAATGATGTCTTCCTTGGTCCTAGGGCTGCACGATTTTGATTAACATTAACACTTGAATGAAGACTAAAATATGCTGTGCTCTGTATTTGTGTGTTTGCAGAGGTTAACCCTACAAGATTATCAGGTTTATTCATTTTGTTCTGTGCAGAGAATATTATATTGCCTATAAAATTGCAGCCTTTGCTTTTTACTGATTGCGCCCATTAAATTGGTTATTACGATTTCATTGTGATGAATTTTGCAGCCCTACTTCATTATAAACCTTTCCTGAAAATTGCATAAAAATCTGGCATTACTTTCAAGGTTATTTTGCTAACAGACTGACAAACAGGGGCATAAATCTTATTATTTAAACAATCACTCTGTCAGGCTGTCACGGCCCCCTCATAATAACTAATGTTGTTCTTTGATTGTGTGGAGATGCGGACAATGGCCGACCCGGTGATTCTCTAGGGCATCCTGGTACTTATACCCCGGCTCAGCTAACAGCCACTGGCCTAACAACCCACTGCACCCCACACCTGCACACACCCATCCACACCTACATCTTCACGTTCCCACTACAGATTTGTATTTCAATATGCTGATTAATTATTATTTGTGTGCGCAATAAAAGAGCTTATTTTTCTCCCATTGTTTTTGTGACAATTCCCTGAGCCAGGTCATAGCACAGGCAAAGAGTCGCCTACATTCACGTCAGTAAACTCACGTAAAACAGACAACAGGAAAACTCCACTCTCTCCAGTGCAGTAAAATCTTGCTTTTCCTTGACCTGTTCCTACTGAAGGTACAGCGGGTCTTGGACAACTGTGCCTGACCACAAACACAATACCACAGTGACATATCCTGCAGAGCACAGTACAATGGAACAAGGTTGGTCTGTTGAAAACAGTTTTAATCATGTTTGAAACGAGGACTAATCGCAAAGAGGTCAAACTGATCTATCCTTGAGAGTGATCTTTAATACTTCTTAATAACAATACTAGCTGTAGCAGAATAACAATGAAAACTGAACTCATATTTTATACAAAACCTTCATTTGCCTAAAAATACAAGGCTTCTCTTAAGTGAAAACATGTTCTAATAATTAATGATTTACATTAAATGCTAATAAAATGTTACATTTACATAATGTCATAACTATTTTTAACTAGCCTGCTCTTACATATAATTACAATAATAATACAATAATAGACTCTCAGTAAAACATCTGCTGCTCACGTTTATCTTAGAAACAGTTCAAAAGAAGGTATTGTTGGTCTGTCATATACGGCAAAATGACGTGGAGCCCATTTTATACATGCTTGTCCTATATATATATACTGTATGTTGTTGTATTTCATGTGAGCAAAACAGTTCTAATAAATTGACAACCAATCCGACCCAAACGTGCAGGGAAACTGTCTCAATTGTTTGTAATGTTATTGTTTTTGTGTGTGCTTTTATGGCTTTGATGGAAGATAATAATGATTTCTGGGGTGGTTGTCAGTTGGGAATCACAGCACTGTTAAACTTTGACTCTGACAATTAATGTGTGATGGTGTATTTTTAGTGTTGCTTTAATCACGTTGACAGAAAATGTCCTTGAAGCCTTCACAGCTTGACTCTCAGCAGGGCATTCCTTCCCTGCTTTTTCTACAATCTCAACCACTGTCCCAAAGGAGAGGCACGGTTCTTTCAACATATTGTCTGGGCCCAGATGTGAACCTGCCAAGAGCCTCTGTCCCATCAGCAATGTCCAGTTATTCTCACGCCTGCACCGCTGTGAGGGTAAACACCAACTGTGGGCCGCGCCATAGAAACACATAAACACAACTCCAACAGATAGTGTGAGTGATAAATGTATTGGGAGCCAAAAACATTGTAAGATTAGATTAACTTTGTAATAGTAGACAGCATAGCAAAATATTTGGCCTCAAAATATTTTTACCCAGCAACCAGAGGGTCGCCGGTTCATATCCCCGCCCGAGCGTATACTGTCGTTGTGTCTCTGGGCAAGACACTTAACCCACATTGCCTATGAATGAATGTGGTTGTATGATTGATGGTGGTCAGAGCGCTATATGCTAGATGCATTATTATAATTAGTAGAGATGCAGTTTCTTGTTTGAGAAAACCCTTATGGCACTTGAGAAGTCTTGACCTCTAATAACTTGGCCTTGACTTGATCTTGGTTCACTTTGGTTCATGTCGTGGTGCCTCTGTGTATAGCACAAAAGTCAAAACAGGTTATAAATTATGAAAATCTTGTATATCACTAATACTTTAATATATCAGTCCAGGCTATTTAGGTCAAAGTCAATGGATCGACTTTAACTTTTGTAAGCTCTGCGGTCAGCGGACAGAGAAGTTTGTCAGTGAGCTTATTCTTGACACAAATATGAAAGTGCTTTATAGGACTGACTTAATCTGTATACAAGGAAGATCAAATCTGAGATAAAAATCATAATTTTCTTGCCATGTGGAGAGCACAAACAAAAACAATTGGCAGCTAATCTTACATTGTAAACACCATTACAGAAAGTTATAATTATAATAATGCACACAGCGTCCTATGAAGCATCTGCCCTTCTGAAAAGATCCAGAAACAAATTTGTCCTCTGGCCCCTGTAAACAAAAGGTATACTTTCCAAGCCATTGGCCACCTGCCTGGAGCAGTGGGTGACCTCTAAGCATGGCCAGGGACCCTTGAATCAGGATACTGGAAGATTAGCCAAGTATGTGTTTAGATTGATTGAAAACCTCTCCACACGGGGAACGCATGCAAATAGAGAATTGCCCTGCTGAGCCTGGGGGTCAAACATTCTACCATGGAGGCACAGTGCTAGCCATTTCCCTGTCTTTCAAGGACCCATAAATCTGCTCCAAAAAGCATTTAGCCAAGCCAAGCAACAAATGTGCATAGATCAATGGGAAATAAATTGCATATTATTTGAAACAGCAAAGAAAAATACATCCTGAAATCAAGGTCTTTTTTTTGCATGCACATTTCTGAATACAAAATCAGTAAACACGCCTGGTTTGAAAAATGTGCCATAATGAGACAGCCCGACCGCTGTCTGTGGGCTGTCCACACTGACTGATGCGCTCCGAGGTTAAAATTTGACAGGCGCCTCTTGCTCAATCGTTCCACTCATCGCACAAAATGACAGACAGCATGCAAATTGTGAATCAATGTGAAATGTCACGACTGATGAGAAGGAGACACGTCCACTCGGGGGGCACCTACAAGAATACCAAGGTGGGTTCGGATTTCAAATAAGATTGACTGATACATCTGTCAAAAGGTACAGTCGTGGCATACAAAGATCATTCACACTGATTTGTTTAGTGCCAACTCTCCCCAGTGCACTCAGATTTCTGCCTGGTCATTTCTGTTGTGTTTTACATGGTCAGAATGCAACCTGCTGATTGGATGTACATTGAATTTGTTGTTAAAGAGGATTCATGACAATACTTACACAATACTCATGTGTAAGACAAAAAAATACAGTTGGAATCTGGATAAAATCAAAATTGTGATCTTGATATTATATTTTTTTTACCTCCCACCCCTATTGCCCATCCCTATTGTCATCTATAAAGCCTCTATTTAAAGGAGTTGCTGCATAGTCACAATAACATAATGTATGCTGGTCTACACATGGCTGACGGCCAAAGCAGCCACCACAGACTTCACTGTCAGATTGATGAGGTATGGGGGGGGGACCTTTCACACCACATTGTACCGCGGGCCACAGTATGTTTAAAAAGTGCATGTCAGTAATACGCCCCATATGGAGGTAATATATCAAGTCAATGTCATGTTTCTGAGTCACCAGACAGCGGACAGCGGGGCCTGGTCTGCTGTGCAAATAAGCTGAGAAAATATATAATCCCATTAATAGATGTATGTTGTGCTGTCAAACATAATTAAAAACACACACAGCTTAATGCAGAGCCATGTAAAGTGACAGGAAAAGAAAAGCAAACACAGGAATTCATTGAGGTTCACAGCTGATAGCATATCTAGTCCCATAATAAACACTTTTCACTGACGTGACCTTTCGGGCTATGTGCTGCATGACAGTTGTGTGCATTGTCAAGTCTATCTGTGAAAACATTCATCTTAAAGGGGCCCTATTATGCTAACTCAACATTTATTTAAATAAAAAAATATATATTAAAAAAGTAATGGTTTTGGGCCTGGTTATTCATACATTTATTTGACATTTATTTGATCATCTATCAGCCATCTACCATGTTAAGACGTAACTTTCTCATCAAAAACATATCTTGCCTCATTTACCATCCATCCATCTTCTTCTACTTATCCAGGGCCGGGTCGCGGAGGCAGCAGTCTAAGCAAGAACGCCCAGACTTCCCACTCCCCAGACACTTCCTCCAGCTCTTCCGGAGCAATACGGAGGCGTTCCCAGGCCAGCCGAGAGACATGGTCCCTCCAGTGGGTCCTGGGTCTTCCCCGGGGCCTCCTTCCCCGGGACCTGCCTGGAACACCTCCCGAGGGAGGCGTCCAGGGGGCATCCGAAACAGATGCCCGAGCCACCTCAGCTGACTCCTCTCGATGTGGAGGAGCAGCAGCTCTACTCCGAGCTCCTCCCGAGTGACTGAGCTCCTCACCCTATCTCTAAGGGAGCGCCAATGGCAACAATGGCCCTGGCAGCCAGAAGCAGCTTCTCCCAGGTCTTCTTTAGGTTAATGATGTACACACCATCACTTTTTCTCTTGTAGCCACTCGTCGGAGAAAACTCATTTCGGCCGCTTGTATCCGAGATCTTGTCCTTTCGGTCATGACCCAAAGCTCATGACCATAGGTAGTATGGTAGTATAGTAGTTCAGTACTACTTTAGTCCCTCCCCCTGGCCTCTACAGCAACATCAGAGATTGTGTGAGCTACGAGTCACGACATCCCTCAAAAACTCGACTGCTATTGGTCAAACTCTGATTTGATGTTGCTCTAGAGCCATTTTAAATCAAATAAAACCTGCTAAGATCGAGCTCCACTGTTTACACTGGACCGTGGGACCTCCAGCAGGTGTTGGCCAGCAGAATGGAGACCTCTGCTGGGTTTGAACGGAGAGCTCTGCTGGGTTTGAACAGAGACCTCAGAATTTTGCAAAAAGAAAACCCCCATGTGAGAAAGCAGAGTATTTTGATTCTCAGTCATCTGATCTACTTTATAGGCACCGAATGCATTGGGATGTTTTATGTTCTTATTATAAACTCAAACCAATGGTACTGTTTAGTTTACTGAGTTTGTTTTGCTTAAGGACTGAATATAGCTTTAAAAGACAACAGTAAATCTAACTGGAGTTTATAGAGGAAACAGATCCAGGAATAAACCAGATAAATGATAAACAACAATGGTGGCCTCCAACTCAAGCTAAATCTGTCCAGTGAATGCCAACCATCCTAAAAGCACAGGGAGGACATACTGGTCTGTAACTGTGGATTTAAGTATATCAATCCAATATTGTGATGGACTTTCCCAAACAAAATTAAAAATGTAGGTCTTTCAAGCTCCCAGTTTAGAGGGGGCTTAAAGAATTTATAGTTCTGGGCAGAATACTCACATAGAGATGATGATTCTTGCAGATTTATTGTATATTTGATTCTGTTGCATTTGTGACTGTGGTAATGTCTGTTGTCTGTATGTTTTTCAGTAGAAGCCCAAATATATCTCATATATATAAATAATATCTCTCTTGGGTCACAAATGTTGAACAAACCAATAATAATGGTCTGGTCTGAGAGCTGAAAGTGTAAATTTCAGTTTGAAGTCTTAAATATGTTATAGATCATATTCAAAACAGTAATTGCATGTTGAATATTTTGCTAATATCTTACAGCTCTAGTTTTAGCCTTAGCTCACACTTAGACTCGATGTCGTCAGTCTTGAGTCACACTCAGAAGCATTGAGTAACTCACAATCTCAAACTTAAATAGCCGTGCTCGTAATCAGGCTAAAAATGGACTCCAGCAGAACCCATGTATTTGATCAGCGGACATGGAGCAGAACAGTAACATTAGATGGTTGTACTTGCACCGTTAACGGCACATGCCACATGGTGCATCGGTTTATAAGTAAAAGCCAGTCTTCGTGTGTTTGTATGAGGAGCAGTGCACCTGACCTGACGGCTGCAGTGACTGAGCAAGCATCTATTTTTGAGTTGACGGTCGTAAATCAAACCCAAGGCTCCTGTTGCAGAGAGCAGAGAAACACAGAGATACAGAGAAACACAGAGATAGAGAAACACAGAGAGCAGAGAAACACAGAGATACAGAGAAACACAGAGAGCAGAGAAACACAGAGATACAGAGAAACACAGAGATAGAGAAACACAGAGATACAGAGAAACAC
>JAVQKC010052319.1:0-12832 GCA_036025475.1 Philypnodon macrostomus | reverse complement strand
TCAAATATACCTGACCTCCCAATTTCAATCCAAAATGGCCGACTTCCTGTTTGTTGTAGGGTGGGGTCATAATAATATTTTATGTTGGGTACACTGTGGAGAATCACTGTACCAAGATTCATTGCTCTCCGCCAAAGTAAGTGTGTCCAGGGTCCAGTAGGGGTCATAAACATGGGGGCGCTATAGAGGCATTCTTTATTTGACCTCTGTAATGTGCCTATGTACATTAAATATACTCTAGCCCCGATCACTCTGCCAAAATTGCATGTTCTTTCCGTGTCTGGATGTGTTTCCTCTGAGACTAGTCCAAGAGTGCTGTCTCTGATTTGTTGCCCCAGTGGCACTGAAAGATGGGTTAATTTCCTCATGGGGGCAATAAATTGTAAAATACCCACCTGACCTAATGTTCTTGGACAATACTCATCTGTATGGTTTGCAGGGATTCATTTATAGCATTCATTTAAACAGTAGTCCCAACAACTTGATGTTGGTTGCACTCAGAATTGTCTGCACTTTGGTGGCAAGGTGGGTTGAGGGCATGGATGTATTAAAAGATCAGGATGAGGTACAGTCCCCTCTGCAGTGAGAAAATCCCCAGTGGCCCAAAAAAAGATTCTTCCCATAGAAATTCCTAGTTCTCAGCTGCCACCTATGAAAATGGTCAGAATGATTGGTGTTTATTATCTACTTTAATATCATATATTTTTTCTTGTCAAAAATCCTGAATAAAGCCCCATGATGCAAACATAAGGCGTCGCAGAAAGCAAAAGTAAAGCAGAAGTAAAAACCTTTGTTGGCATTACGCACGGTCGGCCATCTTGCTACTCAGGATCCTGTTTTTAATTATACATCCATGATTGAGGGCTTACTTCAGATGTTGCGATTCTATCTATACGTAACTTTTCCTCTACAAAGTACTTTTACTTATGGAATAGGCTCCCACCTCTGGCTTTAAATGAGTATAAGGCTGAACACATACATTTTTCCCCAAAACAAGTCAATCACAGTTGTGTTTCACATACCTTCTTTTTGGTTGCTCTCTCTAAGCGAATGAGACCCGGCATATCATTAGGTGGAAGTGTGGCAATGCTTCAGCAGACGGGGAGAAGAGGCTGGGTGTTTCTCTGCGCAGGTGACAGAGAGCTCCAGACAAAAAGGTGGCATGAAACGGTACACAAGACGAAGGTGGTAGATTACGAAACCTGTGGAGATGCGTGTTCCCTTCCCCTGACATAAGAGTTCCGTTTTGGGGCTTTGAACCTTTCCGCTAACCTCCGTCTCTGGTGTGTCTTGGTACAACCGGTGCGTGTCACACAAAGAAATTAAAGGTGGCAGTTTACTGTGGAACACACCGGAGCTTTTTGGGTAACGCTTCTCCCGAAAAGAGGCTGACAAATTGATTTAAAGGGATGAAGAACGTGTTCCCCAGTTCCCACAAATGGTTTCCTGACACCTTTAAAATGTATTTACCTCTGTGACTGTTCTCTGTTTTGACACTTTGGGAGTCGGCGCTTACTTCTCTCTCTTTGCTTGCATTGAAATCCTCATCTATTTTTAATGCTCTAATAGCACTTCTGTACAGCTATTCTCGTTTGGCAAGAGATTTTACAAGTACGCTTAGTGACGTATAGGCCCCAGTGCAAACTATAGCTCGCGATGACCTAAAAAAGATTTAGCCTATTTTCATCTGTTTCAGTATGTCCATTATTGCCTCTATACATTTTATGTCGGCATTGTTTGCTTGTTGACATTTTGAACAAAGGTCAATAATAGGTGAATAAATAATAAGAGAAGCTGGTGGTTGAAGTTAGTAATGTGTTTTTATTTTGTTCCAATTTCTATCATTTTTGGGCCCCAAAAAGTCTCATGGAATCTATCTGAATCTTTAACAAAAATTGGTTCAGCTGTTTAGACAATGCTGATATTCTTTATTATATTTTATCCAGTCCGGATGCTAGATATCTTTCTCTGCTAGATACATTAACTCAAGTAACCTGAGGAATGAAGTATGCCGGCGAAAAATATTTATATTATATACTCAAGTATGTTTGTCCACCTCTGCTCTTTTTGTATTTCTATTCTTAGCATATCAAGCCTAATCTTGTTAGTTCTGGTCTAGTTTCATGGAGTCAATCTGTGCACACTGTTTGTACAGCCCCTTACTGCTCAGACACTGTCCCGTCTATAATCTCTTCTCTGTGTATGTTTTGTGATTCCTGGTGTGTTTTCTCCAAAGCGACCTGCGACAGTTCTTTTGTTGCTCACAGCTGTCCCACATTAGGGATCAGGCTGCTATTCCCTAGGCGCTGAAGGCTTTTCACAGGCCACACTAATTGGCTGTAATCTCCTTTTCAAAGTTGAAAGAGCGCAAGCCTTCAGCCTCGCAGTTTACCAGCAATTAATGCTCCAACATCAATATCACAGGTGATGTCTCCCTGTGAGGCCAACCAGATTTACTAAGTCTTTGACATGCACTTTTATGAATGATAGTTATTTGTCTATCCTTTGGCTGCTGCTGGTGTGGCTGGAGTCCTGAGTGCAACTTTTCTGAGCCTGGGGTATACTTCGAGGAATTCTTGACAAACAAAGCCAATAAATTGTTCCTGATCATAATGTTTTGGGGATAATCGATATTTGCATAATGGAGCATGCGAGCCATTCTGTAGTGTGTATTGTTGGTGCATTGTTTCCATTGTGGAAGGAGGCACTATCACGATAAAAGGCTCCATGTAGACATATACAGTAGCCTATACGTATCTATTATAGTAATTATTACTGGTCACTTATTTTGGGCTTATTTTCATCAACACTGGCAGCAGCACTTCACATTGCCTCAACTAACTAAACAAAAAAATACCCAGGGCACATAAGGTAAGACAACAGCATTTTAAACTTAATAAACACTATTGGAAAACTAACTGTCACCACAAAAGTCAATCACACAATATGTTTTCGTCCATAAATTTACATGTTTACGCATGACTGGCAGCCATGTTGGATTATTTAGAATAATACTCAATGTCCCCTAGATAGAGATTCACAAAAGTTACAGTGGTGGCTTAAATAACAGAACAGTTTGCACATATCGATCACATTTTTACTGAATACTCCATTAGCCTGTGTGGAATCATAGCATCCCCTGCATGTTAATGTATGGGGGTGTTTCAATTCACCAGTTCACCTGTTTATGAATGTCTTTGGACAGTGGGAAGAAGTTTGTGTATTTTCAGACTGTAAATAATGTGTCATTTTCTGCTCAAACATACATTCTGATAAAAACGGCTGTAGCCTGGTTTGCCGTGCGTATTGCCTGCTTTAGCCTCATGTCCCTCGGTGTAAACATCCACTCAGCATTGGGGCCTTGTGGGACACAGCGTCGTCGGGGGGATGTGGTCGGACTCTTGAAGCGTCCATGGGGAAGAGAAGGTTTGGGTCTTCCTTCTTTGGAGCTGATGAAATAATAATGCACGGAGTTGGCTGAAATTTGCACATGAAAATCCTCTGTCTTTGCACGGCTTGCTTCTAACACAGTGCCGATGACAATCCCAGCCTCTCACAGTTTAAATGCAAATGCTGTGCGCTCGACGTCCTGTCCTCGGAGACCCTCCAGCCTGAGTATGGTGCGCTCACATCCAGCCGCAGAGACAGAGAGGGTCTTTTTTGTTCTGTTTTGTTTGTGTTTGTCTTGTTTGTTTGTAAAAGGCTTTTTAAAAGATGATAATATATTTAAATTTTTCTCCTTTGTTTCTTTTTCCTGAAAGGCAGATCCCCTTGAAGAGTTTGAGATGCCATATTTTTCTTTTGGTGGTTAATTGGAACATAATGGCAGCAGTCTAAATAAAGTGTTTGTGAGAGGAGGAGGCGCTGATTACTCTCATTTTCCTGACTGCAGCGCACCCGCCTTTTGAATATTCAATTATTAGTTTATTTTTTTTAAATGAAGGAAACTACAAGCATTTCATATGGCTTCTAATGGAAGGAAATACACTGTGGCAAAACAAACGCATTGGGAAATATGCATGAAAACTTTGTCCAAAGAAAGCATCTTACTTTTTTAAACAAACCAAACCGAAGGCCCATACAGAGTGTGTAGATCTGAAATGAGAAGTGGGTCAAGCTTCTGCTGAATCATGTTTTCTTTTTGTGGAGTTTGTTTGTTGGTTAAGTTTTTCCTCATGAGATTCCCAGCCTCAGCGCTATGAAAAGTACTGGTTATTATCCTAATCATTTAATGTTTCTGCTCATGTTCCTTCTGTTCAATGAGACTCGCGTGCAGCTGTTTAAAACGTGTCTCAGTGCATTTGAATTTACTGCTTAAGGCACTATGCCAGTCTACCAACTATGGTCTCTCTGATTGGAGTCTGCATGTCCTCCTAGTGTTACGCTACCTTTTACCTTTTTGCTTCATGCGTTTGGCAATGGCAACTTTATTTATAGAGCATTTTAAACAGAACCACAGTTGACCAAAGTGTTTGTTAGCTGAGTCTAAATTGCAGTGAATGATTGTCTATCATTTATTGTGTCAGTTCTGGGAGTTACTGGCCATTGTCCAGGGTGTACCCCACCTACGGCCAATAGGCATAAGTGGAAGAAGATGATTGACTGTTTATCTTGTTAGTGACCTTTTTGAGAGATGTTAAAATGTCCAGTTGTTGTTCTATGATCTTTTTTTAATTATTTCTCTCTCTGTTTTTGTTCCAGGCATTATTATATATTATTCAACGAGAGTCAACATTGATCACGTTTTATATCTAGGACACACCAATTCCATGTAATCATCATGACTCGAGTCTCTATGTTTTGGGAACCTAATTATCACGCTGGATTCACATGGTTAAAGTCAACACATATGAGCTCTGATGTAGGTTTGACAGTCTTTCCACTGATTCCCAATTCAAGGCCAACTGGGCCCAGAGCTGAATGAATAGTTGGAGGGTAAAGCCGTACGAAGGTGGGGAGGGTTTCATGTCAATGGGCTCTCCTCAGTCACGGCCAGTTAGTTAAAGCAAATGCGCAGGACCCAGGAGAGGAAGCAGGCCGGCCGAAAGTGCCAATCACTGTGCGGCTCAGGGCATTAGCCACTACAGCTTCGCCTTGAGCAACTTTTTATTAATTTAATAAACATCCCACAGAGCCGAAGCGATGTGGACCAACGTAGGCACTCAGACAACAGTCACACTAATGAGATGTGCAAGAGACACACACAGGTCTGGCTGCATGCATTAAAACACACACATACACCCTTTGTGAAAATAAAACATTTCAGCTGCTGGGTTAAATGAATTGACTTGGATGAGTTTTGTATTTACCTTTCTGGACAAAGTTTGAGCTGTGTTTTTATATTAGAACAAAAAGCAAAAAATGGAAATTGGTGAGAATTCGTGCCTTCCAGCAACTGCTCTTACAAACAGCACAAATGTCTCTGTCAGTATTTATTTGTGCAACAAAAAAACTAAAATAGGTCAATAAGTATCTTGGTCTGTAGTGGTCACGTGTAGAGGTACTGGAAAAGTTGTACTCAAGTAAAAGTACTTGAAGTCTGAGGGCTCGTTTAGACGACAATGCGTATTCAAAAACAGCAGAATGCGGCCGTATCTGATTCACGTTCATACAGATAGAACGAGGTCCTGAACGCCTGGATATATGTAATACCCCTGTTTGTCTGGCAAATGGCGCTGTGCACAGCTCTAGCACTAGACAAGCTCAACGCAAACTAGAAGAAGTCAAAATCTTCTCTGGTCACTTCTCTGGTCACTTCCTGTCAAATCCAATGCACAGGACAGCATTTATACTTGTCAAAATGTGATTGTATCAAGCATAAAAACAACGTGGTTTGTGCTCGCCGGTCACCCGAGACCCAGATGCCTTTAGCCAATAGCTGTTCAGGATGGGAGCGGTGATGTCATTATTTTCAGAGAGGAAGCATATTTTGGAATAAACGTAAATTAAAAAAAATCCACTGCTATTCTTACTATTGCTAGTAAAGTTTATTTAGCATACTTAATATATTAGCAAGATATAGCTCCATGATACCTGATTTAGCTTTTTGGTTTATACTGAGGCCTGTATCACATTGTAAATAGATAGTAAGGTTTGTATAGGAGGCAAGTTGTGTTGTTTTGTACACTCAGAATATTTTTCTTAAAACCAGACAGTCTCCTCCACACCCAATAAGACCTTATGAAATACATAGATTATGAAATATATAAGGCCCAAAAGGAGAGTAATATCCGGCGCGGTCGTCAGCTGTCAAGGAGCTATAGGTAAAACTGCTGCTCTGTAGCATCTGTCAATCCTTCAGATTTCAAATAGAGGAGAATATATGGATGTCTGGAATAAACAAGCACCAGTGGGAATAGTATGTCCTCCCCCATCTCTCAGTGTAATATTATAGACGTATAGGGTTCCTCCATAGCGTGGGTGAAGTAACCCTAAAGTGGTTCGCCTCCTTTGAAATAACTTCCTCCATTCAGCCCCTGAACACTTGTCAGACTGACTTCATTACGATTCTGAGAGTGGCTCTGCGATCCACCAGGGGTCCGGCCGCCTGCACAAAACATTATGAAAATAATAATCATCTCACTTTGCGTCTAGCTGCACCGGCCTCTTACAGCAGGCGCCAGTGTCGATGGGAGTCATTAGACAGGGTCGGGCTGGACTCGGGACCGGCGGGACCATAGTAGTAACGCTAACAACCATCATCATCAGGAGGAGCAGCTAACACGGGCCGCAGCTCTGGGGAGGCACTGTCAAACAGGACCTGTAATGTCTATGAATGTAATGCAATTCAGTCACATCTATGTTTTTTATGAGATCTGTTAAAAGTAGGAAAACATAGCCTGGTCCATTCTCCATAAAACATTTAACTGTTTTACACTGTATCTAACACAAGGCATACTGAAAATCTGTACATCACACAGACCCTTAGATGGCAAGTGTTGTAGATAATTCAACATGGCTGCCACCATCGTATGTCTAACACTATTTACTTCAAATGACTGAAATCCTATTATATGTAGTGTGTTTTTTCTGGTGCTAATGTATTTCCTAAAAGGCTTGGTCTTTTATTTTGCAGGTTGCAGTATGTGTTTGTTCTATGTGTCGTTAGTCTTAGCCAAATACCTTTGAGAGAGAGCGTCCCACTGCGACAGAGTCTGTTTCTTTAGCAATGGGCTTTGAGGCACAGAGGTGTTTTATATAGTCGATTGGTGTGGAACACATCTATTTAGCCCTTGTGTTGACTTCGGGGGAAATTGACTCGTTTTGAATTTTACAAAGATAAAAATAGTATAAGTAAAAAACGTTTGCCCTGAAATTGAAAGAAGAACCACATAAGGCTGAGGGTGAGACTGGTCATTGATCAATAAAGGGTAAATAACTGGTGCATTTTTCCAAATTGTGAATCTTCTGTTGTCACAGTGTGAAGATTAGAGCTTGTAAGTAGACCTGAGGCATTGTACACATATTGGATAATGCTTTCAAGGCCAATACTTAGATGAATATGCACATAGGTTATATCCCCGTGGACCATTATGAGTTTAACTCCCGTACGTAGTGTCAAAAACTCAACTATATGATTATCCTTATTATCCTATGTGGCAGAAATAATATTTGATTGAGAATTTCCCCAAATTGTTTTGTGTGCGTACAGTGACTGTCTGCACTCACTCTTTGGTTTTTGACTCTGTTATCTCGACCGCACACCTCACCCTTCCTTGTGCCTCCCCACCCCTCCCTGTTTTACTCACTGTATCACTCCATATATTCATGAATTTCCTGTTTATCATGAAAACATATGCATGAAAATAGAGGGTGGGAAGAGAGAAAATAACAAAAACATGGGGTGAAAACAAACACGATGAATGTTGATGGGGTCTTTTCTCTTGCGTGATGTGTGTATATGTGTCTTGTCTGGGTGCACGGGCAGAGCACTGGCAGCACCAATCCTCAGGGGGACTAATGCAAGCAGACCCCGGGTTCAATTCAACTCTTTCTATCTCATTCTTTCGCTTTTATTGCTGTCTTTTCTTGCCGCCCACCTTCCCTCGTTCCTCGGTAACACTCGCCCCCCTCCGATCCAACCCGATCCATCTTTGCGGTGTCAAAGCCAGTTACAGGCAGAGGAGCTAGCCCTTTTAAATAATTCACAAGTTGATTAATAGACTCACAAGGGTATAATTAGGCAGGGGAGAGACAGTGGCTAGTGTAACCAGTACAGTGCTTAGGGGAATTACAGAGCGGGGTTATTGAGGAAATGGAGACTACCACTAAAGAAAAAAATATATAAAAATAATAAAAAGATGTAGCGGCTGCAGAGTCAGGGAGGAAAGGGTGGGAGGAAGCGAAATATTGGATAGAAGGAAGCCTCTCCTGGAGCACCGAGCCTCTCCTGGAGCATCGAGCCTGGGGTTTGTTTGATGTGGAAATTGGCCAGTTTGAATCCGTCTCCTTTAATTTTTCACAACTTACAGGGCCCCCCTGGGCGCCTCACGTTCCTCTTATAGGATATAAATTAGTTTTCTATGTCCTCTCACACCCTTCAATTTCTCACAACCCTTTTTTCCTCTTGTCTTTTTTCTTTTACATATTACCCAGGTTCTTTTTTTTAAACTTTATTTTAGCGCCTATTCGTGAACAGACTTGCAGTTTCACCTCGATGTTTGTCAAACAGACAGTCATCAGCATAAAACTTCACTTATGTTGCCTCTAAGGCATCTTTTGTATTCTGAAAAGGATGCGCTTGCCGCTGCCAGACCGGTCTTCAAAAAACCAAACAAACACAACAATAGAACAACATCTCTCTTCTCACTTCAGACGTGGAGTTTTCTGCCAGGGTGATCTCTGTCTGCCGTGCTTTGCTGTTAAAATAAAATGAAAAGAAGCAGCGGAAACACAGCCCGACAGGTACAACGCTGCTGCCTCTCCAGTTATTTTTTGGGGGAAGTTCTGCCAGAGTTAAAGCAGTCATGTTGCGTACACACGGGCCTGTTCGGGTGTATTTATTTCATTGTCTGTTTCTCAGATTGCTTGTTGCAGCGGTGCTCGGCTGTGTGGAGAAGCGGCTGTATCCAAACAGACGTCTGTGTCCGAGGCTACCTCTGATGTGAGAGTGTGTCGACGTGTCAGTTCTAATTCAAACTTCTCTGTTCTGCCTCATCTGTCGCCTCCAGATGTTACACCGAGTGTCAAAACTCCCCGCTCTAGCAAAGTGAAGAAGTGGAAGGTGATACACTTTTCTTTTTGTCAAAACTGATAGATACACTTTAAAATTCAAAGAGCAAACAGGCTCACTTTGCTGAATGTAAGCCTTTATGCAGCAATTTTACTATCCAGTTTTAGATATTATATTATTACTGGAAGGATGGTTTGAAGTTGGAATTTTTACAAAACAGATCACAGAAAAGCAGGGATGCATCCAACTTAGACATAGATTTTATGTATGTGTGATTTTGAAAAGGATCTTTCTTTGTCCTTGACCAAGCAACTTCATCAGATGATTTGTCTGCTCCTTCTTCTCATACTTTCAGGTGTTGCCTCAAATTTTTCGGCACGGTTTTATTCCAGATGCCTTTGCAACGCAATCCTCAAACGGCACAAAGTTTTGCTGGGGTTTTGCACCCCATTGTATATATGTTTTACAATACAATACAATTACCTTTCAAAGCCTGATCTTATTCTTAGTCGTTTCTCTTTCTTTGCGGCTCCCAGTGGACAACTAAGCAATTCTATCATTTACTGGGCAGTGCAAATACCCCACCACTGGGAGGCGCTGTGTCGATCCCAACCCCTGTGTGTTGATTTATTTATCTGTGTCTGGATTAAAGCCTGTACACCTGATAAAGGGGATGTCAGAGGAGCTTTGACAGCCACAGAGGCGGCAGAGTGTGTGCGATTTGGTTGCTCTGCCAGCTCGAAACAAGGCAAGTGGATGGCATCTTTGAAGTCTTTGACAGACGAGAGACTCTGAACATCCCTTAATCTTGGCTTCCCCACAGAAAGGCAGGTTTTTGAGCGCTCCTCTCCCAGCACCCTGTTTGCCTCATTCTCTTAATGACACAAACCATTCAGCGACCACGCATGATAGCATTTCATCTAGTATAATGTACGGTGGCTGCTTACTTCAAACGCCTTTCTCTCCGAGCTAAAGCCGGGTGGAGACGAACACGCGCAGGGCTTTTCCTTGCGGCTTGATGGGATGCTTGTGAGGAAGTGCGCGCTGTTTGATTGTGCTGATTGTTTTCGTGAGCCCACCAAAAGCAAATACAAAGAGTCTGCCGTGTATGATTGTCTAGAAATCAGATCAGTGGAAGAGGAAGATGCATTTAAGTGCCTACAGTGATTTCCAGCGCTTTCACAATGACCCTCCAACCTTCAACCGTGCCATTATTGAGTCTTTGTTTTCCTTACATAAAGACGAGACAGGTGCATAATGAATCTGTGAGGTGCTACAAAAGGATTTATTATGTACATAAATGGTGATGTGAACATGATACAGGCTGCAGCATAGGAATTTGACAGTGAATATAATAGCTTGAGTAGTCACAATAGTTGGTAACTCCGCCATGCATATTTGAGACCCTGTAAGATTTTTGGTTAAGTGTCATTTTTGCAACATGACTGTTCAAGTGCAAGAATGCTGTGGGATGTAAGATAGAATGGGGGTTATCCCTGCAACTAACTGGCCATTCTCCAAGGTGTATCCTGCCTAAGACCCATAGTTCCTTAAATAGGCTTTTGCGACCCATAAAATCTTAACTAGGCGACAGAAAATGGATGCTAACAGTTAACACTAATAAAACGTTTGTCATATGGAATGTTCGAGAATGGAGGCGACTGGAGACAAAAGTGAGTTATCTTTACAAAAATGCAGTGTTTGTGGTGAGTGATATAACAATTCTGAGCATATAATGAAAAACTATTGTGGTCATCAACATTTCTGTAAGGACTGTGTTCAGTAAAATGTTGCCACTATCCAAAAGTCTAACTGTTACTAATGTACATTAATACATAATGTACTAATGTACATAAATATATATATACGATGTGGGTTACTTTCACTGATGTTTCCTACCCAGGCTCTGACATCACCTACGTGTAGCAGAGTGGTTGTCATTTGCCAAAACCGTCTTACTTTGCAATATTTTGTAGCTGATGCTAATTTCTTGCCTCCAGTTGCCTCCATTCCAGAATTTAGAACTTTCTGTTTACAAACTTTGAAAGGGTCTATTATGAAAAAAAAGTTAGCCAAGTTGTTTGTTATATAACAGTATTGTAGCTTACAGACTGTCACACCAGCATCTATTAGACCCCAAACAAACTCCAGAGGGGTTTGGAGCACACTGAGGGCTAACATTCAGAAATGTGCCCCATGTCTATGGTACAATCTGGTGGTGGGACCTCAGTGTTTTTCTGCAGAGGTCCTGGGCATTTTGTTAAATATATATTTCATGGCTGGAACCTTTGGCACACATTAAAGCTGTGTTCTTTGGTCTGACCCATTGTAATGAATGTCTAGGTTAGTTTGCCATTTATATACCCCCGTGAATCAGAAAGTTGTGATTGAGTAATTTCCTGGTTCTACTCACTTAGGTGTACTAAAAATATATATTAAAAAATCAGCTGAAAGAAACGATTAAAATAGGGGTGCTAACAAAATTACGCAAAAAATTGTAAAACATGAGTTTTGTGTTTGGGGTGGTTATCTTTTCTTTTGTGAGAAGAATATTTTTGTAAATATTTCTGTAAAATTTAAAAAGGATAAACCTTAAAAATATATTTTTTACAGCCTTGTTAATTTTGCTATTCCAATAATTCTCGAGGGCACTGTCAGTAAATATCAAAATGCACCACCAGTGGCACAGTTTAAGGAAAACCTACTTATATAATGCAATTTTGGAAAAAAATTAAAGATAATTTTACATGCATATTCCAGACCTGATAGTATTCTATAATACTGAGTCTTTGTGGAATACCAGTAAAAGGTGCACAGGTCCCTGGTAGCGCTCAAGTGATATATGTGGGAGTTAAGCCTCATCATTGTTCAGTTTGCTCCTCTCCTCTCTCAGATGGGTATTGGCTGGTGCGACTGGCGGAGCAGGGCTCGAGCTGCAGGGAAGGGTCGTGGGCGTAACTTTAGCTGCGGTAATGAGGCCTAATCCCCCGCTGACTGGGCCTGTTTAAACAGCTCCAGACTGAGCCGCACAGTAATGGAGTCGTTAACCCCGACGCCCTCTTCCTGCCCACAGCTCCTCTCCTGTGTCCTCACCACCACCTTACGCTGTAGTTTAGACCCCAGGAATATTTCTTTTAAAAAAAGAAAAAGAAAGAAAGATTCAACCACACGGTGAACTTATTAATGCCAACATACAATAGAAATGCAACAAAGTCTACATAACAAAGGACTGCAAAGGGCCATGACAATGACATGAGTCGATGCCAGGAACAGTGCATGGACCATTGACAGACAGAAACTGTTCAATCATACTGACAGTTCCTTTCCGGACCACCATAGCATAAAACAGACAACTGAGCAAATAACACTTAAGGGTAGATTTACTAAGAGAGGTGCAATTTTGTGAGTTAGTTAGAATATTACCACGTACTAATTGTGGGAGTTTGTTAGGGAGCATCATTATTATATCGGTGAAACGACGATATTATTGAATCACGTCGGTGTTCGCCCACGTCCGCATCCGCAGATCCTAGCTGTAACTCGATAACTCAAAAACGAATTGCTGGATCAGTTTCAACATTTGCACACAGGTACATACCAAAAATACGCCGAACTGTATCGATTTGGGTACTTCTTCGATGAATATTAATTAAGTAATAA
>JAVQKC010052294.1:0-19264 GCA_036025475.1 Philypnodon macrostomus | reverse complement strand
TGTGTGTGTGTGTATGCTGCATGTGTGTGCTGCATGTGTGTGCTGCATGTGTGTGCTGCATGTGTGTGTGTGCTGTGTGTGTGTGTGTGCTGCATGTGTGTGCTGCATGTGTTTGTTATGCTGCATGTGTGTGTTGTGCTGCATGTATGTGTGTGCTGCATGTGTCCGTGTGCTGCATGTGTGTGTGCTGCATGTGTGTGTGTGCTGCATGTGTGTGTGTGTGTGTGCTGCATGTGTGTGTGTGTGTGCTGCATGTGTGTGTGTGTGTGTGCTGCATGTGTTTGTTGTGCTGCATGTGTGTGTGCTGTGATAGTTAGTTCAGTCTTTTCCCAGTGGGGCCTCAGGACATTTCAGCTGTTTTCATGTTGCAGCATTTCTTAGTGAGACTTGATCATAGTTTCTTAAAAAGTACCGTTACAGTTGATGGATTTATATACAGCAACTCATTTTACTCATTCATAGGATTATCAAAACTTTAGATTTGCACACAATGTGATGGATTATTGTGTTTAGTGCTTGTTGTGCCTAGCAAAGCAGTTGTGGGTTCAGTCGCGACCCTTATGGTCTTTGTGTGAAGCGTGCATGTCCTCCCTGTGTTGCCGTGGGTTCTCTCCAAGTACTCTAGAGCCACCTGCCGTCTGAAGACATGCTAGTGTTGGGTAAATTGGCAACTTTATCGTCCCTAGTGAATGAATGTCAGAGGGAAGGCTCATCTGTCAATATGTACAGTATGTCTCTGTGTCTACTCTGCGACTAACCAGCCAGTCCAACATCTTTATCACATCAATGGCCTGAAACATACTCAATAACCAAACCACTGTGTTTAATGTCTTGCCATTCTTTCAAAATCAGGAAAGTTAAATCCTTAGCCGCATGTGACCACAATTTGGAAGAATCTGTGGCACATTTAGTTCCTCTGCCCCAGTGCCAGACAGTAGCCACCACAGCTGCAGTAGTGTATTGTATATGCAGTGCTTGCTGTGCTTGTGTCCAGCAGACTGTGTCTGCGTACACAAAGATGGGAGGAGGAACAGAGCACATTACTTTGAGTGTGGACTGCCTCGGAGCGTCTTGGCACAACTCACTTTTCCATCATAGTCACTGCTTCCTCTGCATCATCTTACTGAAAACATTAGACCCACATTGCTGCATTGCCCTCTCATATAATCCCATGGCCAGGTTTTATATTCTTTTTCTCATGTATTTTGTCTCAGTGGATTTCTGCACAACAGGATACAGAACTGAAGCCCCAAGACAAAGAATCATATATTAGCCTGGTGTAGAATATCTTGTATAGAAATATAATGATAAACATGGCTGTAATTAACATGTATACTCAGGGGGAAATCTGCATTAATAAACATTTATGCAAATGTGCTCACCTCAAATGCAGTAAAGCAGCATCACAGTGTTTATTTGTGTTATATTGCTAAACCCTGTACAAAGTGAGAAGAAATTATAATAAATGATGTTCTTTTGTACCATTCTGATAAAAGCCTTGGCTTCTAGTTATGACCTATTATAACCTGGTTTAGCTCCACAAACCTAATCTCTACATCATGAGTTTAACTAGCAGCAGCATGAAGAGGCAGAAAGATTGGAGCAGCCTACAATCAATGAATGGGAATACACCTAGTTTAGATTTGGTAAACTGAAATAAATAAATACAGTGATTCTATAAATGCCAGTTTTTGTTTTTATCTTGTTCTGTTACAAAACTCTAAATGGTCCTAAAATGGATCTTGAGTTACCGAACATCCTAAGATAAAGATGGTGCAGTACTTTAAGCTTACGGCAAAACAGATTGAGGCTAAATTATTGACGAGAGTGGTTTGAGTTCGCCGGTGGATGGCTGCCAGTGCGGGCTGCATGTTACCATCTCAGCGTCAGTATATCTCAGATAGATCACTATTAGCCTAGTCTGGATAAATGATTGTGTTTGAGATATTGATGTGACTAGTCAGTGAAAAGTAATCTCATGCTCTCCCGTGCTATTATCTACAGGTTCTTAAAATTGGTCCTTTGGGACACCGCAAAAGGATCATTGCCTCCCTCGCCGAGAGACCCTATGAAGAGGCACCATCCAAGTCTCGACGTCTCTCTCCAATTTTGGTAAAAGCTATCATGCAGAAATTGATATGGACTGTTAATAAAGCCCGACTGCATGTTCATTTTACATTGCCAGGTTTGATCTAATCAAAACTGAGATATAGAATACACTACAGGGAAAGGGAAGTGTGTTTTAGGATGGTTGCAGTTCAGAGGTTTTAGTGTGAAGAATAGAGTAATTGAGGTGGGACAGTAGAGAGTGTGGTCTGTATTATAATGTCTGGTAAATTGGATTATTTATGTAGCACATTCTAGTCCGTTAGTCCTATATTTATTCTATCTACAGTCAGAACACTAGCGGTGATAAGACTGACACAGACCATACCACACCTCTAGCCTCTCTGACCACCACCAAACACAGATAAAGTATGTGTGTTTTGCCCAAAGACATAATGGTAGTACGAACCAGGCAGAATAGAACCCCCAACCTTTGCAATGTCACACACTGTAATTATTCTGTGGGTTTATGGATCCGGATATCTACTTTTGGAATGAGATTCTTCAATATCATTTTGTTCACAACAGTTTTCCCAGGTAGATTAAAAAGCCAAATGAATCGAGAAGCTCTCTATGGAAGATGCTCTTTTGTTGGGGATTAAGCTTGGCTGTAGATCAGGAACACTAGCTTATAGACACAATAGACCGACTGTTGGCTCATTTATCTGTATTGAATGTGTTTTTGTGACAGTTCCATGACCTCCTGTCCCAGACCACCACCCCCCTAAGTCAGCTGGACCCCTACACCAGCCGCTCCATGGACATGCTCCTGCCTCTCACCGAGTCTGACCGACGACGGAGAGGCCTCGACCAGGACTGTAGTGTTTCTCTGAGGTCATATAGTGAGAGACCGCGATCTGTGGTGAGTTTCAGTTGGTTGAATTTTTAGTTTTTGTGTTTCTGAGTCTATGGTTGTTGTTTTTTTTTACTGGAGAATGACTTAATGATTGTATTGTATTGTTCTAAAGGTCAAAACAGAAACTGATTGACTGTAATTGTATTAGATTGGTGATGCTGTAAAACATATCTGGAGCATTTGTTTGTTTGCAGGAACGACATAGTGATAGACATAAAGATCGTTTTCACCTTCGACCTTCAAGCCATTCTGCTACCTATGCCACAGTGTCTGCCTGGCATCACCAACCGGAAAAACTCATCTTAGACTCCTGTGGATATGAAGCCTCTGTAAGTCAAAGTTTTTTTTTAAATCATTTTACAGTTATTTGAAACCTGTATAACATCAATTGCTGTGTATAAGGTATTTAAGTAACTTTTGTATGTTTGATTGTCTTAGTATTTAGGATCATTGATAATCAGGGATCTACGAGGGATCGAGTCTACACAAGATGCCTGTGCTAAAATTAGGGTAGACTATTCAATACAGATTTGGTAGTTGTTTTTAACATTAGCTGACTTTTGAACTCTGGTTTTAGAAATCAAAGGATTCAAGAAAGGGCCCAGTTGTCATATTATCGATTACTTATAGAGGAGTCAAGTTCATTGATGCTGCCTCAAAGGTAATATCTGTCCATTGATCTACTAAACACAGTTTAACAGACTCATTCATAAATAATATCCCTTCTTTAGACCATAATAGCAGAGCATGAGATCAGGAACATTTCTTGTGCAGCCCAAGACCCAGATGACCTGTGCACATTCGCTTACATTACCAAGGACCCGAAGAGTGGTCACCATTTGTGCCATGTCTTCAGCACTGTTGAAGTGGTGAGTGGCACGTTTACTGGCTTTTATCATTGCTTTCTCATGCTGAACACTTTAGTGATAGTACAAAGAGTATTTCTGATGACTATAGCATTATTAGGTATTCTTAAATGGAAAGTATGGTTACCAGCAGGATGTCAGGTGTCCCACAGGCAGCGCAGCATGCGGCCTCCTGTGGACATAGTTTCTTTGATTGACTCAGTGGTTTGGTCCTAATCCTGTGATGTGACATTTTCAAGCACATGTTCAAATCATGCAGATGGCATTTTAGTCACATCCTCAATAGGTCAAAGACAATTTTAACTCTTGTGTAAAAGCATTACCATAGTGCAGCGTGCAAGCTTGTGTTAAAACCGATGTGTTTTTTATGAGCCGATGTCCTTTACTAGATGCATACTTGGGTTTGGCTGGGTCTTTCTATGTACAGTTAAAATAATATTCCTCGTAATGCATAATAAACACATATTGGCTTTTCTCTTGACAGACTCAGACATATGAGATCATCCTAACGCTCGGACAAGCCTTTGAGGTGGCCTATCAGATGGCGATGCAGTCCAGGGCGAGACATTACGCCCAGATTACGTCCGTCAACCCTGAAGTCATCGAGGCCAAAGCCAGCCGCCCCATATCCCAGTCATGGAGCAACATCCGGAGATCAGCAGTGAGTAACACCCTACAGTTAAAGACCCAAACTTAGCAGCGTTGTTGTGAAAATGTTACACAGACCTGATGACCAACTTTTCCCAAATACCCAGTGGGCCGCCTACTTACTGCAGTCCGTGAGGTTAAAGAGATGAATCATTAGAGCTCTTCATCATATTCTCCACCTCTTTGAGTCACTCGGAGCGGAGGGAAATGTAGTTTTAGGCGAAATGATGAATGAGCAGTTTTATTTGTTTATTTTCTATTATTATATTCTTTCCCCTGAGACACTACTTAGACACTATGCGCCGATGCTTCTGGTTGGCTCTATGCGGCACTTTTTCACTATTGATTGAGAGTATTGCACAAGCTTCACATACAGTAGAGCCTGATGCATCGACTTCACCATCACCCATAGATCCACACACTGCTAAACCACATGCATATGCAGACACATAAATCACTTCAGTTTTATTGTATAATCACATAATTGCATACTAAAGTTTTAGATAAAGAGGTCTGCTATGCCACATTATTTTCAGTTAAATGTAAAGGGGCCTTATTATGTTTATTGGTTGTGAATGAATATGCTTTACTTTATATGCATTATACATTTTATAATAAAAAATAAATACATATATAATAAAAAAATAGAGCTAAAATATGAAAGGTTAGAATAATAGGGCCCCTTTAAAAAAAATATTGTATGATTTTTTTTTAAAGAAGAAAAGCGAACACTGGATTTTTGTGTATCACTTTATTTGCTAAAACAACACTATGTAAAATATTTTACCTTCAAATGGTCAAATACGGCCAAATCTGTTCCAGTTAGTAAACGCAATGCTTTTAACACTTGCCAGATTCTTATTTAGCCAAAAACAATTTACTTAGTGTTGTTTTGACTCTGCCACCACTGCTGCCACAGGCACTGCTGCCACAGGCTCACATTTGATATGCCTTTATTGTCCCTCTTCTTACTGTCTCCTGTTTTAACATGTCTTTGTTCTTGTCTTCTTGGTGGCCTGCCTCTGTCCAGGGTGCTGCCCCTGTGCTCGAATGCCGCTGCTGTCACTGTCACACGTGTACTACCCACCGCCCTTCCTTCCTCCCGTTGCACTCTGTTAGCCCTGCGGTCCAGGTCCTTCTCTTTCCTAACCTATTTTCAGCCCTGTATTTATTTAACATCTGCTTTCACGCCATTCCTTCCACAACGTTATTATTTTCATTATGCAGTGCACTTCGACAGTATGCCTTATTTTTGACTCTGAATATTTCAAAACTAGTTTCCACTTTTCTTTTCAGCATTTCATGTTCATTGGTCGTTTTACAGTTAAACATGCGATATATTCAGATGCTTAGGATTTTTGTGAGTTGGCTGGTGTCAGTCAGGGCTATAGCCATAAACAAGATGATGGTTGAAGCTGGTTATACTTGGTAATTCTAAAATGTAACCAGGGATTTTGACAATTTGCAATGCCTACTTTACTGTTTCAAATTCACATATAGCAGCCTAAGCATAGGTGATAGGTGTGTTGACGCCTCATGTCTTAATACCTTTCATGTCTATATAAGCCACTGGTGAAGAACATGTTGAGTTTTGATAATAATAATCAGTATATTCTCAGAATGCTATAGAGTTGGTTCAAAGCTGTAGTGGAGTATTTGCTGTCTGCCATTCTCCATGTGGGGGATTGAGCCCTTGAGTGTCTGTGATGATAACCTGATCACTGGACTGTATGCACGTCTGTGACCAGGACTTGTCAATGCTGCACAAAAACGTGGTGCCGCGAAGCCGCCCGTCTCACGCCCTCCTCTCGCTCCCTCCTCCCCCCCTCCCCCGGCAGATCGACCCCCTGATGGAGACGGACCCCGACATGCACTCCCTGGGAAGCACCAACTGGCTCTTGGACCATCAGCGGGACAGCCACAGACGACCGGCCAGCACCAAGTACGAGACCACCATATTTTGAGGCTGCTTCCCCTAAAAAAAAAAAAAAATCACCCCACCTGACTGTGCCCCATTCTCACGGTGACAGACAAGCCCGTGCCTTCTCACTGTGATGGTATAAGCATCCCTCAGGGCTGTCGACACTCCTCTAACACCCTTCTCTTGCCCTGCCCAGCAACCCACAGCAACCCCAAATCAACCTCTTACCCCCGATAAAGACAAACAGCTCCTCTCCCGTGTCCCATGCACCACAATCCTGGCAGCCTCTCCTTCGCCTGTCGCTGTTGCAGCCAATGATGGAGTCCCGAGACGGATCATCCCGGACTGATCTCATTTTACAGTGGCCCTGCTCTCGCAACCAAAATGCCTCTTTCTCCTCTTCCTCCTGCTCCTGACTACTTAACATCTGCCTCCAAACCCTGATAGCTCCCAAAGTTTGCATTATTTTATTCTCCTAATCCTTAAGCATACTATAGTTGATTCATTTAAAATAGCTAGTGATACCGTTTATTTGCTAAAGTTCTTTCAAACAGAGCCACATGTTATGGCCTGGTATCTTATAAGCTACATATTGTTCATTTTACTCCTTATTTTGTTATAATTTGTTTATTATTTAATAGTTTTTACCTCAAGACAGTTAAACCTTGTCTCTTTCTCCATCTGTAGCCTGTCCTGTCTTACCAGGCATCTACCACTGTGAGGCACTATGAGGAGGCTGCTTTGCTTGCATGGGATGCAAGAACGGACTTTTAATCAATGAAAGACAAAAACAGCAACATGCAGCAAACAACCCTTTTTCTACATCTTTGTACTATAGTTATATGTTACACAACTAGAGTCTATCACTGATGTCTGAACTCTTATGGACCAAGAACTAAACTTTGACACACCACACACACAGGGACACAACATCCCTGCACTTAAGGACAATAGCCTTACATATATTTTTTGTTTTTCTATAACCAACTAAAGTCCTACGTACCTGTCCCAACACAATCGCCAACTGCACGCCCCCAGCTCCTCCCAAAAGACTAGAGAGACAGGACATTTTTGTGTTAAATTTAGGCTGGTTTGTGAACTTATGATGGTACAGTTGTGTCCGGATGAGAGTCTGCTCCAGCCTTGTACTGCCCCGTGCCTCTCAGCATTCACAATAGCTTTGAGAGTCTGAATATTACACCATTTTATTGTCAAGATAAAAAAAGCACTGTGTTAAATCAAGGCACTATCCCTTTTCCTCCCATGGTGCAAATATACTGTAGGTCATTGTAATTAAGTAAAATATGTGATTATCTTTGATTATAAGAGGGTGAAGGGTTTGAGGAGCTAAAATAAGGGATTGGGAATTGGTATTAGTCATACTGTAGATAATAGAAATAGTGGGCTGGTGTTTGTGGAGGTTTGAGGTACAATCACAATATGCTTATTCACTGTAGAGCTAAATGTTCAACAGTTCCAGTAGATCAGATAGGCCTATGTTAACCTTAATAATTCATAAACATATATTAATCTGGTGAACAAGATTTTATCGATTTTGTCACATAAGGCAGTACTTTAAGCATCACAAGCTAGCAAAATTTGTAACCTCATTGGTGATGCGTCCCAAAGTAAATCATCAGATAATATTGTTTCACAGTCCACTATTTCTACAGTTTATAGTAGTATAGCTAATACTAGAGGCTCCACAAAATCCTAGTGTGCAGTGTTTAAGCTTTTTGTAATTTTGTTTTTATTATGCTGATTTGCCAAACAGTCTATATTACAGATGACATGGGCAGTTTCACATTGTTTTACAACTAGGTACAGTTCATGAAAAAGTGTCACTTGAGACTAAACAACAGTGAAGGATTTCAAACTACTGTATTAAAGAGTCCACTTAATGTAGCACTGGTGCCATATTGATGCAAATGGATTGTTATGATGTGGCTCCTCCTCCTCCTCTTCCTCCTGCACTGTGATTTGAAGATGCGTGTTTGCCATGGCCCGCGTTGACACAAGTATAACTGTAGGTTCACCGCTGTGTGCACTACCGACTGTGTGTGCCGTATGCCTTGTTTGTGTGTCCTCGTGGGAATTTGGACTGTTACATCATTGTCTGTGTGTGTGCTGCTGCTGAAAACGTGAAGGCGATATGGGTCCCTTTCTGCTGCGTCTTGACTGTTCAGATGTTTCGGTCTGTGTGGTTTTTGTGGCTTTGTCATTGCCACTTTGTTACCTGTTAGCTTCCACTGATGATGCATGTTGGCACTGTTTTTGTGTTTTTTGTATCCTTTGATTGATGCACCTGGCCTGAGCAGTCTCTGTATGTACTGTGGCAGTGTGGTCATCATTTTTCATGCTTTTTATGTTATTTCTCTTTACACCAAATAATTCCATGTCTTCATTGTTGTCATGTCATTTTTTGTCACAAAGGTTTCTTCCATTTTGTATGTTGCTACCCAGACACTCAAACAACCTGCTCTAGTAAGAATGCATAAAATAAAAGCATTACATTTTTAATGAGCAGCTATTTAAAGTACGTTTTTGGTGGCATGATATGGCTGTGTGTGCATGTAACCGGTCTTTTAACATCCATGTTTTCCTTGTGTAGCTCACCCCAGCGTTCAAGTTTCCGGATACCAAGCTGTGAGTTGAAGGGGAGCGGCCCAATGTGAGTGTGTTTGCGTGTGCTGGAATAGAGGGCAGTTGAAAGAGATAGAGAAACAAATGTAAGAAGAAAGCCTTTATGCAACAACAGGGCCGAGTAGCACTAATTCTGACATTTAGAGCTCACTTTGTAGACCCCCGTCACCCATGAAATAGCGCCCCAACAAAGACGATAGGTAACGTGTACTATGTCAATGGCCAAAACAGGACCTTTGTATCTCTTGTCCAAGAAAGGTTAGCCACAAAGGTCAAAACTGTCTCCTGGCCTCACTGTGACTTCTCAGACTTGTCATTGTAGGTATTATGTTTATAGCCCTGTAAACCATTTATGAAGAATTTCTATTGAGTCAGGTCTATTGGAGATACTTATTGTGGGAATTATGGAGAAATTGTTCATAAAAATGTAAAGAAAAAAACTGTACCAGCATATACAGTAATGCTTTGCCCATGTTTGTGGACAGAGTATGGTTTGCCAATGAAAATGTGATACTGCTGTTTCAAATTTTAAAGCAATATTATATTAATGAAATTAAATACAATGACAAAGGATCCCTGCCATGTCTGATGATTTATGTGGTTGACTTACATACTGTAAATGAATAATGTTCTTTTTAACTCACTTTAGACAATTCTTTGTTTAACTTGAAAAGGATTAAAACTAAATCAAGACTCATTTCAACCAAGTTTGTTTTAAGTCATGATTTATTCTGATAAAACAATGGTTACTGTTGGTACAATCCAGTCTTCATCATCATCAACATCAACACACAGGTCACACCGCTTCAAAACCACATGACATTTGAAATATATTTTTTTTTTACTCTTGGAAAAAACACAACAAAGATTATCTTTAGCCCACAATTTATTTATTTTTTCAGCATTTTCCTGGATAAGTAATCCATATTGTCATTTGAGAAACAGTATAAGGTAAATAAAAAAAAAAAAGACAAAATACTACGATGAATCGTCTTATTTACAAAGTGGTTGTTTGACTGGCATTTCTTTGGCATTTTCTTGTCCTGAGAGTGAATATGTACATGTTATCAAATAAAACAAAACATAAAATTGTAGATAAAATATTTTCAGGTTAGATATATATATATATATATATATATATAAGTTGTTTTTCTTCAGTTTTCTAGATTGTGATTATATATTATACTGGCTGTTTTTTGTTTAGGTTTTTTTCCACACCCTATTTTCCAATATATTCCTGACATTTTCAACTAAAAGCATTTGCTGTTATTGGTGGTTTCCCTCATCCTAACGCGAGTCCTCCCCGGTCTCGGCCTCTCCAGCTTGGAACAGTGCCTTCCTGAGTATGGGTGCATAGAAGGGTCCGAACACGGAACGGTTGAAGTTCACAATTTGCCCAAAGGCCGTTCCCAGCTCTTCCAGCTCCGCACTGAGCAGCCTGAGGGCAGCGGGCAGCTCTGGACTCCTTTTAGATGGGCCTCCCTGCAGCATGGCCTGGAGGAAGCCCTGTACCCTTTCTCCTACATTATCCAGAGAGAGAAAAAGAAGTCAGCACTGGGGTAGAAGAACATCAAGTTCAACAACATCCAACTCCACATAGACCAACTTAACCTAAACATGGGTTTTCACTGACAAGCGGGAAATAGGCTTTCCATGATCTAAATTTGTGTACACATCAACTACAGGCTAGACAGACCACCATAAACTCTCACATTGGTTCAGTCGGAGCAAATTAGATTCACTGAACTGCATGTCTTTGACCGGTGAAAGAAAGCAACATACTTAGAAGATTCACAGTAACACAAAGAGAACATGGCAGACTCCACACAGAGAGAGATTGTAGTCAGCCAGCCTGAGGACGGAAACCATGGCATTTCTAACACACAAAAGCACTAACCACTTCACTTGGATATGGTTCATTGTAATCATTTGTAAGAATCTGAAAAATTGCTTGATATTATTTTTTTTTTGTAAATGTCAGACCTATGAGGATGCGAACAGGGTTGTTTTGTTTCCACAGTTCAGCAGTTTGTCCTTTCAGGAGATCCTGGCTCTCGAGAGGTAGCAGCGTACTTTCATGGCTGCTTAGAACTTCATTCACCTGCTGCACCACTTTCTCGCCAACACTCATCAGCGCCTCCTTAAGGTCACCTTCACTGTAGCGTCCATAAAAAGCATAGTTAGCATAAAAAACAAATTGTGTGTTTGGAGTTTCCTTACACATTTATATAATTCATTTAATAATAATACCAAAATGCACTCTTGAGCATAAATTATAAATAATTGAATACCCACATTTTATTTTTATCTGAAAACAGTTAATGAGGTAAAAATGTCCTGCCTTGCTGCAGCTTGAACCACAGCCTGAGTGAGCTTTGAATACCACAAGCTGCTGTTGTACATTTGTCCACTAATCATGACAGGGCTTCTCTCTCATTCAGAAAGAATGAGGTTAGCTGGATCCTTTTTGACAAGCTAGTTGGCTCCTGTCACCTCCATTGGTATCCTTCTCTTACGATACCTGTTCCCTGTGACAGCCAGTACATGCATCACCATGTCCCCCTCTTACCTGGTGTGACTGCCTTCTAGCAGGGCAGTGATGGACTGCCTGAGTTTACCTACAAACCCCTGCAGCGAGAAAGCAGCACCTCCACAATGAGCACTGGTCACCAGCATCACTGAGGCCTGTAGGACCAGCTTCTGGAGCCGTTCTCCCAAAGAGTCCAGGCGAGTCCGGTCCATCAGCACAGTCTGTGTGGAGATCAAAGAGCTTAGATTTCAAGAAACACATTTATACAACTACAGAAAGATAGGCACTATCGGACCTCTACAGATAAAATGCTGGATTTTCTGCATTACATGATGTGTTTCCTCATGCATCAACAAGCAGCCGGGTGAGGAGCGGTGTGTAGAGAGACTGACTATTCCCTCATTATCAATAAAACATTATTCAAATGAGAGACAAGGCATGATGTAATGTGCAGCTGACCTCAGGATATTTCTGGTCCAGTGGGCTCCAGCGCAGCAGATGCATGTAGGCCCTGTTCAGGACAGCCATGGCGCTGACAGGACTGCTGCTGACAGTCGACATCTCTTCAGACGCTGCTGCTCGGAGCCAAGCCACAGTATTATCCAGAGAGGCTGAAGAAAAATGGAGCATTCACCCAAAATAAAAAGGCAATACATAACATACTATAACAGCACAGCCTGTAAGTGGCTTAGAATGTGAATCCAAAAGACCAACTACATTGTGTCGTATATGGCTATACACCCACTCTGGCTGTAGGTTTTTTAAAGGCACTGTAATATTTTAGCATATACCGAGTCATCAAGAAAATGAAATCAGTGAGCGAACAATATTTGTAGGGGGAGACTAATAGCCTGCTTTAGATTGCTTTGTCAGCACTAGAGCCCTGTCCCATTGCCAATAACAGTGATTACTCAGCTGTCCTTAGAGTATTATCTGAGCCAACTAGCCTTCTCCCGATTGGCTCCTTCTGCATCAGTCAGCTTGGTAATTATAATCTAGCATCTTTCTTTTTAAACCCTTAACCCTTTCTCACCAGGATCCTGGTCCAGGATCTGCTGAAATTTGGCTCTCTCATACTGCGCAGCCTGCTGCATGAGATGAGGCCTCAAGGTCTGCACAGTGAAGTTTACCATGTCAATTTTCATGAGCCCCAAGACACGGAAAATCTCCCTGGAAAAAGAAAATATTTGAAAAAAGTTGATTTCTTTGATTGATGGACTGAAAATTGTATGTTCAGATAGTGTTGTTATATTTTGGTCCTATAAGAGCTAATAACGTGGGATTCACCTATTAGTGATGTAACAAATAGGGGCAAACCACCCCTCTAGGAAGTGCTCCTGCCTGCTCCTGCACTGTCAGCAAACACACCCAGACTATCATTGTTGCTACCGCCATTTAACAAAATACAGTACCTGATTGGAGAAGATGTGTGTTTGACTGTGAAGGTGTCAAGCTTTTGTTTTTTTATTCCAGAAGAAGTAGGGTGGTGAGTTTATTATTTTTATTTTAACCCCCCCGAACCCCTGGCACAAATGGTTTGTGCGTGATTAGTGTCTGATCAGAGCGTTTGCTATCGAGTTCAAGTGTAAGCTCCACAAAACAGCTTGCATTAGATCAGGGGTGTCCAAACTGCGACGGCCAAATGCAGCAGAGCGAATTTTTGTGGCTTACCTCTCCATTGGCTCAAATTCTGTTTTTGTGTTTTTTATGTGACATAATCCAACTAAAAGAAAGCATACAACCAAAGTGAAATCCATCGACACAGTATTGTGTGTTTGATGTTGCAAAACGTAAAATGGTTACCTAAATGTATTTAAAAAACACAATTTAAGACCTTTAAGTAAAACTGCGGAAAATATTTGGCTTTCCATATTATTGGTCTCTAAAATTAGCATGGATTAAGTAAAAACTCAGGTCTAAATCAGATCTGAACCAGCTTTAAACCAGACTAAACCATGTCTAAATATACTGACCCTAGGTAGTATACTGTCTCTTTAGGTAGTATACTGTCTCTTTACCAGCTAGAGCCTTTGAGCCTCGCTGGATGATTTTGCCTATTGAGAAAACCCACCACAAAAAGGCCTCACATAAACAAATCTAAATCTCTGAATTAAAGTAACCACAGTTTGAGAACACCAGGTGTATCCCACCTGAAGAGTTGCACTGGATCATTGAGGTCCCGCAGTGCCCTGATCTCTGCATCTCTCACCGGGGCACACAGAGACCCCATGGTGTTGATGACGTAACCCGACAGTCTCTTCAGATCCAGCGCTCCGTGACTGACTTCCTGTTTGATCAGAGCCATGTCCAGCACCTCGTCCAGTTGAACCCTCAGCCTGACGTGACCCGGCAGCAGCAGAGACTCAAGCAACTGCAAGTGGAGAAATTAAATACTAATTCTACTCGAGCTTATTAAAATCTCTTACCAGTAAATTAGCGGTAATTGACAGAGTGGGATCCAATAAAGTAATGCTTCTACCCACTCCTTTTTGAGCATATGTATAGAAATTCTGTATCACGCTGTTTTTTATTGATTTATTTGCCCTATTGTAAAATGTACATGCTCAAAATCTCTCCTAATTGATTCCCAGAACTAAAAATGTAAATGTTGTTCCAAATTTTTAAAAACCTGAATATTGTTTAATTAATATGTGTGTGCATTAAAGGAAACTTTCAAATAAGGAGGCATAATGCAATGATCATGGATAGTTGGGTCTTACCAATTGAGAACCACTGCTTTTGAGTATCATGTTGTCACTTGATATAAGACTTCTCAGTAAAGATTATTCATATGTATTTGAACACTCGGTATTTCGTTTGTAGCATCTGTGACACTTACAGTTTTGATTTCTTGGAGCAGGATCATGGCGTGACTGTAGTCTGGAGGATCACTGTTCAGTTGTTGTTGCAAACAGTCCCAAAAAGCTCTGTGAATTATTTCAGTCACTCTTCCTTCCAAGCTATAAAAGATTTGTCAGAACTATCAAATTAGAGTGCATATAACCACGCCACTTAAGTAAAGGACTTTTTAATGTCTTGCCTGTCAGTGGGAGCGCTCTTTGGTTTGAAGCAGAAGTCTGTGTTTACTACTATCTCATGTGCAAGGCTCAGGTTAGAGACACAATTCTCCAGCTCCATCAAACGAGATAATGAGGCAGTCGGTGGGCTCCCTGTCACAGAGGACCAGACACAGAAGTTAAAACGGCCACCACTACTGTATGCTAATAATCCAATTAACAAGTAATGGCCTTTAAGCCTGGTTCAAAACAAGAACATAAATCAAACGCACCTGTGGGAGACTCTAGTTTGTGCAGAGAAGGGAGGTCGCCCAAGGAGTCCTCAGTGATATTGTCTTTATTTGGCATTATACACTGTAAACGCCAATGGTACATTAATACAATTATTTATTACAACATTAATAGCAATTTTTTAATTATAATTATATTAAAATAAAATGATATTGCTTGGTAAGTAGCCAACTAGAACAAGTAATAGAGACTCAACACTGATTATACTAAGAAAAAATTATCAAAACACATTTAAATAGTTTGTAAACGCCAGTATAAACCATACTATAACTTTACATACATACTTTAAAGTACACTATATTGTGCATAACTTACCAGATATGAATAACACCGAATATATATGAATCTGTGAAGGCAGGTAGATGAACTGTATCTTCTGTATTTGAGTCAGTCAAGTTTAAAAAGCGGACTGAACCATTATGTCATCACCGCGGGGGTGGCGAAATATTTCTCTCTTTGGTTTACCAGGCTGGCGTTTTGTTCAGGACTCGTTTCCGGCATTTAGTTGAATTGTGTAGACTAGTAGAAATGAGCTGTTATTAATTCTTACTTGTAAACTGTGGCCAAAGTATCGTATATTGTAAAGGTATGTTCTGTTCTTAAATCAAAACAAGGCGAGTGACGCTGCGTATGTATTTTTGGACCCGCCCACTGTGATTTTAAAATCGTTGACTAGTGCGACTTTTCAGCGTCCCGTCCTCTGTATTGTGATTAAGACCGAAGTCCATGGAAAATGTCTCATTGTGTGTTCTTTGTTTTAGTCACCTTCTAACTGCGAGTCTGTGACCGTCTGTGACTGGAAACATCCTGGTTTAGCTGCTTGTTGCCAGAGAAAAGCTCTCTATGGCTTTGGTTGTTACTGGAGCAGAATAAAAGCCAAAAGGTTTCCTCAAAAGTGTGGTCTGCGGTCCCTCTTCCAAGTGATATTCACCAGGAGCCTTTTTTTTTATAGCTCAAGCCTTGATTTAGATCCATTTTTGTTCATTTTTAATCTGATTTGGACCGTTCTTCAGTTCTCGTTTGGGTTTTGGCACACTTGATTTGCCATTTAGTCATTGCTTTGTATTGATTTAAATAGTTAATCTGCCTTTAGATTTGATTTAGGCTCGTATTAGTACAACAACTAATATGGAAATATTAAAAACTAAAGAACCTATATGCACAGACACTGTCCATTGATGAACATAGAAAAAAAATGTCCAAACACAGAAGGTTCTACAAATTATTTATGCTTGCAAAATGTGTAACAAAAGATTTTGATAAATATACGCAAAGAACAAAGTATCTAGAAAAGTTTCATTACAGTCATCAAACACAATCAAATATGCATTAAAAACAAACATCATTTCTCAGACAAATATATTTATACATTTGCATATTTCAAAATAGTTAATGCATTTTCCTTTGTTTTAAACTCATACTTAACTTAAACAAGGACAGTCGCCGTTATGTACACTTATCTGCAATAACCTTGCCCCTTTAATGCTTTGAAGCTTACAAATGAATAAGTGCTAAAGGAGGGCTGGAAACAGTATCAAAATTGCTCCTTGCTCAAAAAAAAAAAAATCCAAAAGGTTCTTTTCTTAAATAACTTCAAAACAAAGTAAAATCTATTTATAATTCTGCAGGAAAAGCAACTTGTTCCTCATGAAAGACAGAAAAAAAAATCAATGTTTCAAAAGGAGCTGCTTAAATGGTTTCCCAGCCTTCAAGCTTTGTACGCAAGAGCTCTGAGTCGTACTGTGAGAACAGACAAAATGAGCGTCTAGTGAATAAAAATGAGCAAATTAATTAATTCAATCCTCTGCTTCCAGATGCACACACACACGCACACACACAATCATACCTTCTCCATTCACACTAACAAAACTGTACAAGACATAATCATTCAAATAAATTCACACTTAGGACTAGTTTTGTCTCAGTGCTATAGTGTGACCCAGCCTACTGTTGCACTGCAGTATGGACGCTTATTTTCATGACTTTGAAGTTGGTTTGACTTTGAAGTTATAGTTTTGACAGGCAGCTTAAACGGGCACTTTGTCACATTTAGTAAACAGAATTTTCACAAATCATTATCAAACTAAATTTGATACAAACATTTCTGATCTATGAATATAAAGTCACATTTAGTACATCAGATATGTTAAATAAACATACCACAGTTCTGTGGCTATGTCTTACATATTTTGTTAAAGAATCATAATCATAAAACTGGCACTGGGTCAGAACATCTAATTCTACCGATTTAATCTCCACACTTTGGCACACAATCAGAAGTATGGCTGCTTAGAGAAGACATGAACACAGGCATGTGGTTCACACAGTTTGATCAGTTAAGTGCTCTTATGAATCTGTATTGTCCTTTTAACCCGATTGTAGTCCATTTGAATCCAGAAGTTAAAAAATGAGGTGGTGTTGCAGTCAAAAGGTCAGTGCTACGGCGGTTTCCTCCTCCATCAGTGCACTTAGTTCAGAGTGCAGTCCTGAAACTATGCTATGAATCCTTGAGCATATTTATCCGTGCAAAGATCTTGAGTGCAGGTCCTAGTTTAATGTTCATGGTGCTCATGAGGTGATCTTCTTTGAGCAGAAGCAAGGCCTGGCCATCAATCTCCTGAGAGCGAAACTCCTCTGCAATCTCCTGGCAACCTGCAAACAACAAGAACATATTTGTTACATACAGTTATGTAAATAATACATGCATTAGATTTATATAAAGTATGAAGCCGCTAAATTCTCCAAAAAAGACAAAAATAACAATAATCTTGTGCGCACCTTTCTATAATAATGCATTCGTTTTATACAGCGCTTTTCTCAAGACTCAAAGACGCTTTACATTACATTATTCATTCACTCCACAGTCACACCTGGTGGTGGTAAGCTACTTGTGCAGCCACAGCTGCCCTGGGGCACACTGACATTACAACTAAGTTCATTATCTACTCACTCCAGTCACACAGTTGGTGGTAAACTCTATTCACAGTTGTCCTGGGGACAAGAGATGTAACAGCCCTACCACACCTACAACCTCTGACCAAATCTACCATTTACTAGTCACAAAAAGCTAGGGGTTTTGGATTTTTCAGCCGAAATAACAGAATTCTACCAAAATGCAATATAACTATTACCTGGTTATCTCACATTACCCTAGTTTCATCATATGCTGTAATATCACAGTGACACCCAACACAGCGATAGGAACAGTTTTGCTAACATGACCCACCTGGAAGTGACCGTATGAAGTTGTACACCTCTCTCACGTTCCACTTGGTCGGGTCATTCGGACTGAAGTTTTGGTTTGGTATTGGTGCGTCTCGCCCCGTGCTATTGTCCTGATCTAGAGTCCTGCTGGGCTGCCGATGGACGGGGGGCGGTGCTAGGGCAGGAGCAGGGGCCATGGTCCCAGAACTGGCAGCAGACAGGGGTGAAGCGGGCTCCTCAAAGCTAGACATGTCTGAGCAGGGACTAGACTCTTCTTGACTGGGCTGGGACGGGTGAGGGGACGATACTGAACCACCCTGAGTCTGCTGAGGTGAAGGGGACAGTTTCTGAAAATACACAAGTGTTACAATGTTTATCAGCTGAACTTTGGACCATTACCAATTATTGAAACACATTAGTTTGTTAGCTGCTGATATCCTGGAATATAAAAACTGACTGAGGACTAAGCATGAGGCAAAAGCACCACCCACTGGATGTTCCAAGATCTTTTCCAAAAAAGTGGTTTCAAGGCTAAACACACTATACATGTTAAAGTTTTAAATTATAATCTGTATCCATTTGTATTTAATTTGTACATTTGTATGCTATCACGATAGAGTTGTGTTTGGGAAAGTGTAATAAACTATATAACATGCCTTGGCCTACACCCGACAGCAAGGTGTATATGTTGCCGAAATTGCCCCATACGTCTGCCTAATACGTCTGCCACAAATGCTATGGCACCAACGGGCACCTTAATCAGACATTGTGTGATTTCTAAGGGTTTTTTTTTATTATTAACGAGCAATTAAGAGGCCCTGCCCCCAAACCATGACAAACATGGGAAGGGTCTATTTGACTGATGGATGTTTTTTGCGAAATTTGGTAAATTTCCCTAAAACTACATTCTTCTTTCAGTCCATAGGGGGCACTATAGAGGTAACTGGCATCATATTGGTCTGAAGTGTTCAGGGCCAGGGGGTAATTAGGTATTTCAGGTTAGAGCCTAATTGGGCAAAGTATGTGCAAGTTAGAGGCTGTCAAATATACCTGACCTCCCAAATTCAATTCAAAATGGTTGACTTCCTGTTTGTTGTAGGGTGGGGTCATAATAATATTTTATGTTGGGTACACTGTGGAGAATCACTGTACCAAGTTTCATTGCTCTCTGCCAAAGTAAGT
>JAVQKC010052287.1:0-14442 GCA_036025475.1 Philypnodon macrostomus | reverse complement strand
GATTGGGTGAGTGGGGATTAGGTGAGTGTGGATTGGGTGAGTGTGGATTGGGTGAGTGTGGATTAGGTGAGTGTGGATTAGGTGAGTGTGGATTAGGTGAGTGTAGATTGGGTGAGTGTGGATTGGGTGAGTGTGGATTGGGTGAGTGTCGATTAGGTGAGTGTAGATTGGGTGAGTGTGGATTGGGTGAGTGTGGATTGGGTGAGGAGAAGAGGGGATAGGATGTAGGGTAAAAGAAGGGAAGGAAACGAGAAGCAAAGACCTCCCTGAGTTGGGAGCGCTGCTGGGCATCCTCTAAGGAACAGCCACCACACAGCTTTGTAGTTGGGAGGCAGCTTCAGGTCTGCATTAGCCCGGCCTTGAATTAGTGGATCCCAAAGGTCCCGCAGGTTTCTTCCCTCATCTGTTTCTTCTCCACATCTTCCCATTGCTCTAAAGTCTTCTATCTCCATACATACAAAATAGCAGTGCTTCTAAATGAACATGAATGATTGTTTTTGGGCAGCAGAACTATCTCACTCTCCCCCATCCCCACCTTAGCAGCAGAACCATCTAACTCTACCCATTACCACCTTAGCCGCAGAACAATGTTACTCTCCCCATCACAATCTCAGCAGCAGAAACAACTTACTCTCCCCATCCCCACCTTAGCAGCAGAACCATCATACTCTCCCCATCACAATCTCAGCAGCAAAACTATCTTACTCTACCCCATCACCACCTTAGCAGCAGAACCATCTCGCACTCCCCCATCAACACCTTAGCAGCAAAACCATCTCACTCTCCCTCATCACCACCTTAGCAGCAGAATCATCTTACTCTCACCCATCACCACCTTAGCAGCAGAACCATCTTACTCTCCCCCATCACCACCTTAGTAGCAGAACCATCTTACTCTCCCCCATCACTACCTTAGCAGCAGAACCATCTTACTCTCCTCTGTCTCATCACCACTACAGCCTCTGTTTATCTACTGCATTTGAGTCTTTTCTTGTTAAAATCAGAATCAAATACTCTATATCTTGCACTATTGTGAGTTGATTCTTTTTATAAACATGTTTCTCACTTCATCCTGTTTGTCTTTTGAGTTGTACGCATCAGTAAGCCTTCATTAAATCACTTGGTGGGTGTTGATTTTTTGTTTGCAACAAAAGCTTTGAAAACCCTCTTTGATTGATGCAGACCTACTTTTAGCATGTGGTTGTTATTACAGTGGACAACGTTCTGTTTAACACAATCTCCTGTATATGCATTGGTGTTCGACTGTTGACCACACTCAAGCAATTAATGATGACCTTTAATCAAAGGAGTGGCGCCGCAATGGCTCAAATATTAGTTTTTAAATAAAGAGAGTAATTCTAGCTCACATAATACTGTAGCTGTTGATCCATTGTGTCTGATGTTACCAATAATTACAATGATTATGAGTATGCTTGCCCTATAGTCTCACCTTCCCTCTAGGCTGCTCTAGGCTTGATGTCTCGTTGTTACCTCTGTGATGCATGTTTCAACCAATTATTTTAGCATTTTCGCCGGGTATATATTAACAATAATGAGATAATGAGAAATTGTCAATTGGAGAGGTAAATGCTTTTGTTGTGATGACTTGCATAAGCTTATACCTTCATGTATCAAAAAAAGTTCAATATATTCTGGCCCTGTGTGGATGCAGATTGACATTTTGCATTATATCATGAGCATAGTTGTGGATTTGCACCAGATTATTTTGTGTGGTTCCAATGTGGCATAAGTAAAATTCAATTCATTGCTAATAAATAACTACCTTTTCTGTTTGTCAATCTTGGTTCACAATAGGAAACTGCTAGGTATACGAGACTCAAAAGTTGAAACCAGACCCAAGAACCATCACACATTTGCACTATAACAATTACTATCAATGTCAAACTGCAGACATTTCTATTTTTACTTGACATGTGATGGGAGATATATTTCAGTTAATGTGCCTTGAGAGAACAGTTCAATTTGAAGTCTGATTATATAACTACATACATGCTAATGGTGCCAACAAGGGTCTCTGAAGATATAAGTAAGATTATCTGAGGCAGTCTGTTGCCAGAAAGTTACACTTATAAAACTACTGTAGGTATATGTACTTGATATAAAGTATATTTAAGTGTATTAGTGGATGAAATCTGGCTCAATATCATAGCTGACACTTGACACGGTGAATGGCTGTCTGCCAAGAGTGGAGAGGCCACCGTTCTATATATTACAAAGCCCACTTCAGTCCAACTATTTCTTCACTCAATCTTATTATATTTTTCTTCTACGTCTCACAGCATTGGACTTTTACTACTTATACCACTCACTCATGAGCCCCTCGTTCTGATTTTTAATAAATGTGGGTTAATAGAATATCCGCAGCTCTCCCACAAAGTCTTTGGACAGGTATAACTTGGAGAACTCGATATCGGAGACACTTGTTCTGGGGAGAAAATGTTCCACCAGTCAAGGCTGTGGATTTTTCTCAGGACAGCTGGCATATTGAATGGGATCCTCTCCGCCCCCTCGTCCCGCGCACACACCTCCTTCTGCTATAGGCTTTCTTCTTTTTTTATTTTGCTCCTTTGGCTGTATCCGTCACCCCCAGCACCATTCAACCGAGCTGGCACTGAGACAAGGAGCGGGACTAGATGTGGGAGAATGGGGATGGTGTGGTGATGGTGGTGATGGTGGTGGCTGGTGGGCTTGCTGCTGCTAAAACTAGCGCTCTATACCCCATCATCACCACGGTAACAGAACTATCTTGTTTTGTTTTTTTTGCCTCTGCAAGAGAACCAACTCACTGTCCTCCATCACCACCTCAGCACCAGTACCATCTAACTCTCCTCCATCACTCAGAAGCAAAACCATTTGTCACTATCAACACTTCATTAGAAGAACCATCTCCCTCTCACACATAACCATTTCACACTCCTCCATCACCACCTCAAAAGCAGAACCATCTCAATCTCCTCTTCCTCATCACCACCTCAGCAAGAGAACCATCTCACTCTCCTCCTTCACTACTTTGGCAACAGAGCCATGTTATTCCCTACCATCACCACACCAGCAGCAGAACCATCTCACTCTCCTCTATCACCACCTTAGCAGCAGAACCATCCCACTCTCTTCTGTCATCACCTCAGCACCAGAACGATCTTACTCCCCCACATCTCATCATAACCCAAAGAATATTGGTCTCTTCCATCATCACCTCAGCAGCAGAACCATCTCACTCTCCTCCATCACCTTCATGCACACATCACCTCTTACTACATCCTTTTCTTTCTGTCCTTTGGCTGCATCCATTCCCCCATCACTATTCAACAGCGCTGGCTCCCAGACAAGGAGCAGGATTTGCTGTTGCACATGGTGTGGTGATGGGGTGGTTAGCTGGTGGAGGAATTTGGGAACTGAAAGTGTATCATTTGCGCCTTACAGACAGCGCCGGAGGCCGGTGGGCAGAAATAGGGTTGTTAGTGCAGGTTACAGGGGAAAGTGAAGCAGGAAGCAGTGAGCTGGAACAGTAGAAGGATAAGGGCATAGTGATGAAGAGCTCCCTGTTGAGTTAGCGGCCCGTGAGGGAGAGGAGCGTCTGTTTTGAGACGCTTAGGTACAGGGGTCTGCTGAAATACTTTGACCACTTTTTAGACAGACAACACACATGCACATCTATTTTGAATTTGAGATTCAAGGTAAAACATTTTTACAAAGCACATTTAAAAACACTACTGCCCCAAAGTGCTGGACGAGTTTATTAAACAAAAAATAAATAAAAGGCACTAAAATAAATGATAAAAAATAATAATACATAACTCAAAATTAAAATACATTAGGTGTTTTTGATTTTACAGAAAGGAGTAAAGTTAGATGGGTTTACACTTTGCAGAAAGTACACTTGGTAACCGTCCTAAGCCAGGATAAATTAAGATAAACTAAGATAAATTCAATATCTCAGGGTGTTTCACAACGATGTAAATTTTTAGTCACTTTTGGATTGATTCTTCCCTGCTTCTCCAGGCGTAGACGATTGCTGTTGCTCATAATCATTATGTTCATTATCTAGGATGTACATCACTGCTGACAAAGAGTTGCAATTTTGGAAAAGCTACAACCCTTCCCAATTTAAAAGCCTCATTTTATAGCCTATTTTAAAGACAAAGCATTTTATAATGAATTCAGATTTGGTATTTTTCAAAAGATAATTTTAGCGCAGTTTTGGCTTTTATTGAAAGTGGGGATTGACATTCAGCAAACGGTCGAGAGCCGGATTCGAACTCACAGCCCCAGGGAGAGCACTGTAGGCTCTGAACAGATTTGATATTCTTACATTTGTGGAGCTTCACATTTCAAGTGTCATGATCTTCCTTCCACCATGAATGTCATTTTATAATCAAAATATGAATATGGTGATTTGTTCAGCATGGTCATCAGTTTGTTTTTCTTACACCCCATTACCAGTTTTACCTAATCCAGAAACCGCACGAACCAACGAGTGGCCCTTAACAAAAGCTTGCAAAACATGGTGTCATGGTAACAAGACTTTCACTTTGAAGTTTTTGCTTGTTTTTCTTCCACCACTCCAACCATGTACAATTATATTAATGTAATAGGCTCAACCATCACAACGTGGTCAAAACATGTATCCAATTACTGATCTATCCCACATCATGAGTCCTAAAAGGTGCCATGGTAACAAGACTTCACTCACACGTCAAAGGCCATCAGATCAGTGTAGCTGTAGATGGTTTGATGTTAGAGGCTGAAGGGCCCAATATCACCAGTTAATTCCAGGTTTCTGTTGATTTGTGTGGATCCTTCTATCTTCCTGAAACCATAGATGTCCCTGTCCAATAATCATCAGAGGTGGGTAGAGGAGCCAATCATTTTACTCAAGTAAGAGTACTGTTATTTCAAAATAATGTTACTGAAGTAAAAGTAAAAAGTACTCATTCACATAATTACTGGAGTAAGAGTAGAAAATGTAGTGGAGAAAAGCATTTAAGCGTAATGTCAGATTATCTGTTGAATTTTTTGTGGTAATCTGCAAAAAAATCATAAACAGAGATCATAAACAGATTTTGATATTTTCAAAAGATAAACTAAAAACATAAATAATATTTTCAAAAATTAAGGCACAAGGAACAGAAACATTCACATAAAGCTGTTCTTACATGACACACAGAGGTGGTAAAAGTACTCTTACTCTTTCTAGATTTACAAGAGTTTACTCAAGTAAGAGTACAGTTACTTCAAAATATTATTACTCAAGCAAAAGTCAAAGGTTTTGTGCAGTAATGCTACTCTATGGAGTACAATTTATTTAAAAAGTTACTCAAGTAAATGTAACTGAGTAAATGGGACTGAGTAAATGGGACTGAGTAAATGTAACTGAGTACTACCCACCTCTGAATATAAGGTGGAGGCTGGTGCATGTTGGATGAATAGACAATTTATGTAAAAAGTTACTCAAGTAAATGTAGCTAGGTAAATGTAACTGAAGACCCTGTTCGGTTGTCATATATGCCTTAACTACATCTGATTGTGCAGTGTTGACTACACCACAACTGGACTGTAAGCAAAGTGGCGCTACTAAGATGGAGGTTTTACATTTACCTTTTACCAACTAACCAATAAAACACGTCAACCCCGGCTCTGCTCATCGACTAATGGCCGCTTGATGATTAGAGGGGCTGCCCGGCGATAAAACTGCAGCCACCCATTGGAGCTTTTACTGCATTTCGCTTGGCAGGGAAACGCTAGTAATAGACATATTGTTACTGACATGATTAGTCATTGAGTATTTTGGGACGTTGAAACACTGTGGAAATGTGTTTTAGTGTGAAGAATGCAGTAAAATAATCCTTTCAAAATGATTCATTTTACCGAAAGTGGGTTTTATCTGGATCTGGATTTTTATTTTTATTTTTTTTATTTTTCTTTATTTTTTTTTATTTTTTTTTATGAACGCACTATTTTGCTTTCTGTAAACTGATCAAAAATAAACTGCACAATTTGGAATTCTATTTACCTAACAGCATGTCTCCAGACCTGCCTAAAACATTTGCAAATCCCATACATCATACAAACATTTTATGGTGCCAAACATGTGCCAATGTTTTTTTTTAATGCTTTTATTATTCATATCTTGGCATACATTAGCCGTGCGGACAGGAAGTCTAATTTGATTTATTTGAGTTCTGCCTGAAGAATCCGGTGACAACAGGAGGAGCGTATAATGTTGGGTAAATTGTGAAGTTGAGCTCAACGTGAAGCTCACTAAAACAAGATCCTGGGGAGGCGTTTCAGCTCAATTAACACATTTCATTTTCTTTTATGGAGGCGTTATCGTCACCATGCTAATATGCTAATATTGAGACATGCTGTTATTTATGGAAGAGGCCGGTGCACACAGCAGCACGCACACTTAGCATATCAGATTTATAATATTTTTTTATTTTGTTGGATTCTTAATGGGAGTGCCTCTAACCGCTACACGCTTGAGCTAACACATCAGCTCATATGCTAAACAGGTCACACAAAACTCCTTGAAAAAGCCATAAACTGTGCTTAAATGTTGGCGCATCCATCTCATGATTTTACTTTAATTGCATTTTTTACAGGACTAATCTCCCAAAATGAAAGACACTATACACTATATAGTGAGTTTCATCCTAACTAAAAATGAAAACTGTAGGTTTACTACACTATCCAACACTCTACAATAAAGAACAGTTTAAGCCTGTTGACACTAGTGGGTATTCCTTGTGAGTATGCTGAAATACCAAAATAGTTAATTCAATTGGATTGGTTCAATAAAATGTGTTATTGAGGTAGAATGTCGGGCTAGTTAATAAAACGAGTAGCACACACACACTCACCCACTTTCATTTTATTTTGGTACATTTTAGTGTTCATTTGTTTCAATTTGTATCCACGATTCACACACATGATTAGTCTAATGCTTCTAAATGCCTTTGCTGTGTCTAAGGGTTTGCAAATGGCAGGTAAATTATAATGAATTTCACTCTCAATATGTCCTTCTTCACTAAATGGACTTTTATAATCCGTCGGTCAAATATAAACAGCATGATATAGAGGTTATAATGAACTCTCCCAATGCCTTTCTCATTTACCCCCGGCTAAATCCATACAATGCAGAGCAGGTATAGCTGCTGTAGGAAACTCTGAAATGTGATGATGATGTGATGCCATTTGCTGGTATAAACTAAATGAACATGTTTCATATCACGATCCCTAAAAAGCTCTATCAATTTTGGAAACTGGAGCATATGAAGCCATCTTTCCTCATGTTGTGACATTACAGTACAATAGCGTGTCATGAAGTTAACATGTGATCTGTGACTGCCCTATCAGCAGTGAACAGACCTTATGGGAGCCGCACTGACACATTACTTGGCTCCTCATATATGGATGCCGTTGGTAATAAAAGCTGTGTTATATGGCCCAGGAGTGCTGACAGATTTCTTTCTTTTTTGCCTTCCCCCTCCCCCCTCTTTATGTCTCTTCTCCAGGCTGCAGAAGGCTGGCACGTGGCGGGGCAGGGCGCATGGATCTTCAGTCCAGTGTGAGAGCCTCCCCCTGGGGACGCCACAGTCGGACGTATGGCCTCACGGGCCGTTGACCTACTGTCTGTGTGATTTATGGAGACTGGGGGCTGTGGCCACTGCAGACCCCCTCCTCTCTCCGACTCCGCAGGACGGCAGGCAGCCAGAGACACTGCATCATCCACAGAGGAACTCCCTGCACATGGACTGCACCAGAGACTCATACAAAAATAAACACTTCCATAAACATTGTTTCACTGCTGCACCACATCACATGTCTATGAGACCAAAGCCCGTTTGACTGTGTGGATTACCATCAGTCATGGTGCGTCAGCTGTAAGGCTGCTCGGGGCTGGATCAATGGAAGTGCGCTGAGTAACAAGGTGATGTCCTCCTTTTACATGGACTAAACCAGCAGCTCCGACTCTGCTTCTGTTTAGAGCCAGCTTTAATAAGGGACAATTAGGAACAATTGTTTTAGTTTTAGACCAGGTGCAATTTTTCTCCAGTGCACACTATAACAGACTCCTGGGAGAGTACCAGGATTACCTATCAGTTTTTTATATTTCTATTTGTAGAAAGTAAGAGTTTGCAGGTGCCATCACCATGGTGTTGCCGCCCCCTGACAAACGTCACGTGTGCCTGACCACCATCGTCATCATGACCAGCATGGCCTTCATGGACGCCTACCTGGTGGAGCAGAACCAGGGTCCCAGGAAGATCGGTGTGTGTATCATAGTGCTGGTGGGAGATGTGTGTTTTCTCATAGTGCTGAGGTATGTGGCCGTGTGGGTCGGAGCGGAGGTAAGGACGGCCCGACGAGGATACGCCATGATCCTGTGGTTCCTCTACATCTTTGTGTTGGAGATAAAGCTCTACTTTGTTTTCCAGAATTGCAAAGCAGACAGGAAAAGTCTGGAGACAGTAGCACGCAAAGCATTGACGTTACTATTATCTGTATGCGTGCCCGGGCTATATTTGGTTCTGGTGGCGTTGGATAGTATGGAGTATGTCAGGACTTTTCGGAGGAAGGAGGACATGCGCAGCCGTCTGTTCTGGGTGGCCCTGGACCTCCTGGACCTGCTGGATATCCAGGCCAACCTCTGGGAGCCCCAGCGGACGGGGCTGCCCATTTGGGCCGAGGGTCTCATGTTCTTCTACTGCTACATCCTTCTGCTCATCCTGCCCTGTGTGTCCCTGAGTGAGATCAGCATGCAGGGGGAGCACATGTCACCTCAGAAGATGATGTTGTATCCTGTTCTGAGTCTGGTCACTATAAACGTTGTCACTATTCTCATTCGCGGAGTCAACATGGTTTTATTTCAGGATAGTCGAGTTTCAACCATCTTCGTTGGTAAAAACGTAGTGGCTATTGCGACAAAAGCCTCCACATTCCTGGAATATCGCAAACAGGTTAAAGAGTTCCCACATCCACAGAACGCTATGGCTCTAGAACTGCAGCAGAACTCGGTGAGCCACCCACAGCCGCTGCCAAACACCACCAGTCTGCCCCACGAACCCACCCCGGCACAAGACGTGATAGACACATGACCGCCACCCTGTGTTAAAGGAGCTTCTTTTACCACTACCATCTGTGAGTGGAGGTAGATAAAGACACAGAAGTCAGCTGCATGGCGAGAATGAACAGTGCTCTTGTCAAGCCCACATGAACTGCTCTAAAACCAGAATAGAGATTTTTCAGCATCACCTGCCTGTCAAAACTGTCACCTTGACTCCGCGATGAACTTTCAAACTTAAAGGGGTTTTATTGTGCTATTGTTGTGTTTTTAATTGTTTTACTAAAGAGACAATCCCAGTATACTGCAATGACCGGTGACATAACATTACATTGGACTCCTCTTTCTTTCCACTTTCATTTCTCTTTTCTTGATAGTACATCTGTGGCATTTACTTTGAATCTTCCCGGCCCCAAAGGACAGACCACTTAGCATGGAAGCACTTTGGAAAGCCAGGGATAGAGTGGGTTGTAGTGGCAGTGATTGTCACAAGGAGGGCAAGGTTGGTGGCAAAAGACAAAATGCATTTGTGTTTGGTTTTGCTGAGAAAGGGATGCTCTAAGGAAGCTGCTGCTGCCTACGCCTCCTCGGCCATTTTTACGACCTGAAGAACCAGAGCTCAGCAACTTACTGTACCATCCGCCAGTAAGCAAAGTGAGTGGTAGACGTTCCTGAGGGCGGGTGGTGGTGGCGGTGGGGGGGTGGGGGTGGGAGACATACCTGCCTGAAACTGTGCCAGTGCCAAACAATTATGTTATATTTTAGATTGATGTGGGAAAGATGCTAGCAGCTGATTGGTGATAAGGATTAGAAAGAAAAATGATGATGAGGCTTTGGTTTTTATTGTACTGTACATTCCTTAAAAACTGGCTCAAGTCTTGGAGGGAAAAAATACAGAGAGCCAGGGAACACCTCACGGATACATTTGTTAATTAAGGAATAACAATAGTAAAGAGAACGATTATTATTATTGTTGTTATTGTTATTATGATTATTATTATGTACATTCTTTAACTGTTGGAGGCCCATGATGATTTAATAAAAGGGTATATAAAACCAGTTGTACTTTTTATATCAAAATGCTGTTAAGCACTAATTAAATCTATTATAGCCTTGTTCACCTTCATAGCTTTAGCATATGGCACTACACATATATTATTTAGCGTTACTATACGAAACCAGGTATAAATGATCCAACCCTGAGGCTACCGCCTTTGAAAAAGCAAGCAATTCACTTAAATGTGATAAAAATGTATCAGGTGTCTTTCTCTCTTCCCAGACCAGCTTTGTACATACTGTGTACATGCTGTTATTGTCAGTTCAGAAAAGGACATTGTTATATAAAGGAACACCATGGAAAATTGCATCTAAAAAACAAAGCATTATTTCATTTTTTATTATTTTTTAACATACCAATCTACCCTGTAAAACAGCTCTGCACCACAAAGTGCACCCTGCTGATACACACTGCACATATAAACAGAAAAAAAAAACAATAATAGAGAATATGTTGCACTAGGGCTTCACAATTAATCACAATTTAATCTAAACCGTCATTTTAATGGACGCAATTTGCAAATTGCAAAGGCCGCAATATAATATCTGCACAAAAAAAATCTTTGTAAAAAACCTGCTTACCTTCACATGTTCTGGAAGTCATGTGATTCTGAACAGTTAATAATTAAGTCGCCTTTCAAGTGTTGCTGCTAGGTTTGAAAATTTGCCTTTTTTTAGGAAGAATATTGCAAAATCATAAAAATCATAAAAATCATGTAGTCCTAATTTAAATCACAAAAATCACACTGCATACATTGTCAGTCCATAATTTTGCATTTGGATTATCTAGAACAATATTAATTATACATTATCTCACCAGCTGAATTTTTGAAAAGTTTGGTTCGCATTTCCCAAGACTTGCAAGGTGTCCAGGATGTTGCACTGTGACTTATGAGGACAGTGAGTCAGATTATCCAGGGTTAATGCTGATCTCAGCTGGTCTGAGTCAGACCTTGAGCTGCTTCAGTTCATTAACAATAACTGTCAGCTGCAGGTGAGTAACACACTGGTGACGATCTCTGAGGGACATGGGCCTATACTGTTACTGACGTCAAGATACAAGGGTCATTATATCACTTCAGCTATCTATACTCCTCTGAAAATCACTTTATAGAGGCAACCATGAAAGCTCAAATTACTTAATTGTTAGATGCTGTGCGTGAATATGCTCTTAAGTGTTGAGAAAAGCATAAAATAAATAATAATAATACTGTTTTTAATATTTGTTTTTTGTTAAATCCAAATATTGTATATTTATAGTACACTGCATGATTAAATTATATTTAGTGATTGGTAGTAGAATGTTCCAGATTGGAGGCAACTGGAGCAAAAGTGAGTTAACATTACAAAAAAGTGTTTGTAGTGAGAGATAGAATAAATCTGAGCATACAATAAAAAACTATTGTGCTCATCAACATTTCTGTGAGGACTTAAAACCTAAAAAAGCAGGAATTTTGCCTCTAGCCAAAAGTCTAACTGTTACTAATGTGTACATTAAATAAACATACAATGTGAGGTACATTCACTAATGTTTCCTAACCAGGCTCTGACATCACCTACATGTAGCAGAGTGGTTGTCATTTCTCAAAACCATCTTCATTTACAATATTTTGTGGCTGATGTTAATTTCTCCATTGAAAATGTATTATGGTCTTCCCTCCAGTGGCTTCCACTCTGGAATTTAGAACTTTCTGTTTACAAACTGTGAAAGGGGTCTATACAGCAAGATTAAATTACATTTTGAAGGCAATAATGATTACCCATGTTTTTAGAAGAGCCAGTGTGTTCATGTGATCCAAAATTTGTGCCATTTCTTTGCAACATTTAGTATGGAAATATCATCATGTGACATGTACATACATGTTTAGATGATTTTTTTTTTTTTTTTAAGTTTAGGATATATCAGTGAAACTAAGAGTTGATTGTCTTTAGTCGAGGGGACATAAATCAAGTTGCACAAAAATAGATGTGCAATTTCTATTTTGAAAGATAGAAGCCTTAGCTCAAAAATGTTAATGGCTCCTATATGTTTTAGCATTGGGTCTACGAACTTCATGGAGAAATAAACTAGCCATCCAAAGATTTCTAATAAAACAACTATTATTTTGAATCCCTTTGGTGGTTAGCTGTCAGGAAATCCATGCAAAGTTATATTTTCAAAGACACAGGTACAAACCATCGACAAAAACACTAAAAATACCTTCAGAGGTGCTTGGATTGCCCCACACACCTACACTACATTTGTTGCTTCAAGCTCATCAGCCGCTGTTCGGAGCTACTACTATTTCTTCTGTAGAAACATATTGATTTTGCCTGGGCTCGAGAAGCAGTATTAAAAATTTCTGAGCTGCATCTTGTGGAGTTATGTGCATGAAGTGAGCTCTACAGTTGAGATTGGACACGTCACTTTGAATCTAATGTATTGTGCTTTTACTACAGTCAGATATCCTTTGTTTCATTTTATTTTTCCATACTTTATATAGCACTTTACCATAAAAGTCAATAGAAAATAGAATGGCACCAAATGTGTGTTAAAGGCATATTAAAAAAGTAAATAGCAGCACTTCAGGATTCATAATGGTCATATATTTTTACTTATATATTTTTAAATCAATAGTGTTAAATGCAACAGTAAGATCTTAAAGGCAATCCAATATACAAATAAATATTGATGTGTTTTACAATGCGATATCCTTTACATCGAGAGGAGTGTAAGAGTTGTAAGATTATGCTCTGCTGTCTCTGAGATGTAACTCTTACATGCCCAAGTCCAGATGGTGAAGACTGAATGGTAAAGACTACCAGGATTCGGCCAGTTCACATCAAAGTGCATTTATTACAACTTCACAGATAGATTACACACGTAAAGTTTTCATGATCATGGAGCCAGACTCCGAGCCAGACCGAGAGTAGCCTCCTGATCTAAAGGCAGGACTGGTTTTATCAAACTCCTGGGTCTTCTCCCATTGGTTGTTCATCCGCAGATGTGATGTCATCTAGCTAGCCCACTTGCATCCACCCGATACACTGAGTTCAACATTGTGGCCTTGGAAATGACAGGAGTGGTTTAAGGAAGGAAGTTCCCTTCCCCTAAACAAGAATGCTTTACGGCCTGGGAAAGGAAACTAGTGAATCACTAGCAAATGAGTTTACTAGTGACCTCCTAACTGAAGTTTACTGTAAGCATGGAGGGATTATACCTCTAGCTGGAGGAAGTGTCTGGGGAGTGGGAAGTCTGGGCATCTCTGCTTAGACTGCTGCCTCCACGACCCGACCCCGGATAAGCGGAAGAAGATGGATGGGTGGACAATGCCATATAGCTTTATTGTGTAAATCAGACATATTTTAGCAGGAACTGTCATTTGATCTTAGATGTCGAATTAGTTTTTGATTTTGCTAATCAGTGAGCTATAATGAGGAAAGGTGGTTATGTTGAACTCCCCACCACTAATTAAATCATATATTCACTGTGAGATCAATATGATTAATTACACCAAAAACTAAAAATTAGATTCAATCTCTCGTCCTGTGTGGGCTGATTTAGTATTTTTGGCCCTTGCAATGGTACATTCAACCAAATAATTTGTCTCCCTGTTGCTAATAAACAAATGAACGGAACTATTATATTTCACCGTTGAAGAGTTACTGTATGTAAACTACCAGCTAATGGAACATTATAATCTTTTAATATTCTTTGTATCAGTTCTCACTTTCTATTGATAAGGTTAGGACATGCTAGCAATGCTACTAGGTTTAAAACCAGAATAACAAAGAATAGCTCTGGTGTTTTTAACTGTGTGGTCCAAGCTACCACTAAAGGCTCCCTTTAAAGCCATTATAAAGCTCTCTTTCTGACTTGAAGAAGCATGCTGAGGTCTGGGGAGTTTAACCTTGGTGTTTACATTTGTTCTGCTCCTGTTTTTATCTTCTGCTCTTCTTTACTACTACTACTACAACAGAGTGTGCTTCCTGTCGGGCTCAGGTCAAAGGTGAGTGTTGGTTTGTGGGGAGCGCTTGGAGGAAGTGCTTCAAGTGTAACCTTTTAGTGACCTTCTCCATAAGTCTTACTGAACCAGCGTCTGCAGCTAAAGTCAACATAAAGGAAATATAGAGTGTTGGGTGGATGCATTAACCATAGCACTTCTCTTGCTATCTGTCTTGCCATTCTTCATGTGCTAACATGTAAATATGGAATAAAGTGTTCTGCCTCCTTAATAATAAATAATAAACAATATATAATAAACAATAAATATTAAACAAAAATAATATATAATAAATGATAGATAATACATAATAAA